>OX637540.1:30457381-30759463 GCA_951800025.1 Oligia strigilis | reverse complement strand
TTCAGTTTCGGGTAGACTTTTTTTCCATTTCTTTTTCTATATAATCTAGTCGTTTCTGGCACTCGCCGGCCGCTAACGCGGCACCGCTCGCTTCGCTCGCTCGGCTCGTGCGTAGGAGGTCACAGTTTTAACCTAACCTAACCTAAGCATTTTTTTTTAATAATTAACCTCGTCTAACTTATTCGGTTCTCGATAGCCTGTCTCTTTTTTCCATATTTTTTTTTCTATATAATCTAGTCGTTTCTGGCACTCGCCGGCCGCTGCCGCGGCACCGCTCGCTTCGCTCGCTCGGCTCGTGCGTAGGAGGTCACAGTTTTGACCTTTTTTTTTTTTTTTTTTTTACGTGGAGAAATGCTCATGCATTCTGCACTACCACGGGGAGATAGTGCAGTTATGTGGGACTCTAACCCACTAAAACTCCACGATGTCCTCCTCTGCCGCTTATGGCGGGAACACGGGCACGCGTTAGCACTCATCCGTGAACCCGCCGCGGCTGTCCGTCACCGGACCCTCCTCCGGGGAGTACTCCCCATCACCGGCGCACCAGAACACATAGCACGCCGTGACCACCCCAGGGACCAAACCAGCACATGGGCGCCAGACGACCCCGTCTCTGCCACCCTTGGTCCCCCTGCGACGGGTCAGGTCATTGGCCCCGCCGCCTGCCAATTTTCGGCCGCAGAGGATAGGGAGAGTGGCCAACGTCATACCAACACTCCTCTTCCCCTGCGGCCCCACCGCGTCCGCCATCGAACGGTGGCGACCCCGTCAAGGCCGCGGAAGGTAGGGAGAGCGGCGCACCGTAATACCGGCACTCCTCTCCCGCCGCGGCCTCCAACCCTCAGCCGCGATGCCTCCGATACGACATCGCGGCCCGCCTCAGTTGCGATGTCGCCCAAGCGGCACCGCAACCTACATTTTGGCCGCTACGTCGTCGGCTTGTCGGCAAAAGCCCTGACGAGCGGCCCCTCCTCGGGTTCCTCTTCGCTTCACCGTGGGTGTCCAAGCCACGGCTACTGAGCCCCCCCGCCTCGACAATGCGGGAACCCACCGGGGGGGCACAGTTTTGACCTAACCTAACCTAAGCATTTTTTTTTTAATAATTAACCTCGTAACTAATTCGGTTCTCGATAATGTCCATTGCAAAAAAATTAAAATAGTAAGTTACAAATATTTTGTATTAAATAAATGATTAGTTTAAAATAAAATTGCATTTTTTAATTATTTAATTCCCAAAAAAAAAAAACTCAAAAAAATCTTATTTATGCCTTTATATTTTTTGTCATAACAAATCGTTTGACCAAACGTTTATTGTCTAAAGATTGTTTGCCGTAATAAATCATTTGATTAAAGACCAAATGCCTAAATGACATTATCCTTAATAATATTCTGCCAAGTAAAAATTTGAATAAATGAAAATGTGCATACTAAAATTATTCCAAACATTGCATTGGTATTATAAAAGGTTGCGAAAATTTGTTTGGGTAGTGAAATTTTGGCAAAATCTTTTCGGCAAAACGGCAGGATCCCGGCTCGCACTGTCAAAAAGTTATCAGATCTCATGTAGAGCCAAGCGAAGGTGTAGAGTTTGTGAAGTTAGGGCGTGTAGAGTCAGCTCTACACGCCCTAACTTCACAAACTCTACACCTTAGTCAAAATATGAGGCTAGGCCGTTTTTCGGCTTACATACCAAATTTCAGCTTTCTAGGACTTCAGGAAGACCCTTAGAATATTGATGATCATCAGTGAGTCAGTGAGTCAGTGAATCGGTGAGTCAGTGAGTCAGTGACGAAATCGGGGTATTTTAGATATCAATAAAATCTAAAGTATAAGAGCTATGCAATTGAAACTTTATAGGTTTAATAAGTCAACCACTGACATCATATCCCGAAAATTTTGTTTATCTGGTATAATTCAAACCCAAGTTATGAAGGTTCAAAAATACGACGAAGTGCTTCGAGAAAAGGTAGGTAGTGCCCTTGCGCTTCGCTTGGCTCGTCTTGGCGGGGGCACTCCAGTGCCCCCAGATTTGCGCTACATGCCGACGCTACATATCGTCAGAGGTCGAATGAGTGAGGCTGCTCCCGAGGGCGACGCGCTCTCTCACTACAGAGGGTCGCGGGCGAGTCAGGGGCAGTCCAGTGGCGTGTGCTGCTGGGGCCAGGTGCTCTAACAGTGCGGTGTGTCTGCAGATGGCGCCAGCTCGCTGAGCAGCTCGGAGGTGTCACCGCCGGCCGCCGGCGTCCGCTCCGACCAGCAGGTGAGTGCACGCGATCGATCGCGCCACGTCGCTGAAGGCCGCGCCGTGCCGCGCGGGGCCCGCGCCGCGCGCTCAGTGCCTCGTCGGCTTCACTCCACCACGCAATACACAGATATTATCTACCTGAGCTTCATCATAACATTATCTCGACTCATTTTTTAATTAGAAAATTTTAAATTTGTATAACAAACGTATCCTGGAACGTACTAGGCAGCATGTGGCAGTCTCTATCCGCGGGTAACCTAGTGAGTTGAACAGAAGCAAACGATAGGCTCGCGACCGCGCTGCGGAGTAACGTGGACTTGGGTGCTCTGTGCAGGTGTCGAGCACGTCCGGCTCAGGCTCAGGCAGCCCGCGCGACGCCGATGCGCGCCACGTGCAGTTCGACGCCGAGCGCGCCGAGCACGCCGACTTGCTGGACGACGCCAACGACGAGCGCCGCGCGCAGCGCAACATGTGAGTAAGCCACATTCCCCTACACAAGCCGTACGACATTACTCTGCGGTCTGCGCAGTTGGATTTTGAGCTGAATATCAGAGAAACCTCTACGAAATAGAAGTTGAACTTTTATGCGTATCTTTATACCTAGGTATTTAAAATATTTATTCCTCATTTTTCATTATTGCGCCTATCACTGTTTGTCTTGTCTCTGCATCACACAAAGGTTGACTGGTAGAAAATGCCTATGGCATTAAGTCCGCCTCTGTACATTGTGTGCTTGAAGTATTATATAAATAACTAGCTTCTGTACATTTATGTGCTTGAAGTATTATATAAATAACTAGCTTCTGTACATTTATGTGCTTGAAGTATTATATAAATAACTAGCTTCTGCCCGCGACTTCGTCCGCGTGAAATTTGTACTTTCCTAAAAAAAATTCGAAAATGTATGTTTATGATCGTTATCATATTATTTATTTGAAATGGGTTTGCTCTTGACTCTAGTCTAGGTCAGAGGTGACAGAGACAAAGAAATCGTGTATCATATAAATAGATAAGTAAGTATTCGGGCCAATTTTTAAGTAGGTAGATCAAAGGAATCAGATTTTTCAAATAAACTGTATCCCCGGTGTTCACCCCCACAGGGGTGGATTTTTGATAAATCGTTTGGGATGTGTTCATAACTTGACTCAAAGACCGATACACATTTTCGAGTTAATGGAAGCAAGCAGTAAAATCCACCCCTTCTTCTTAGCGTGTCGATAGCAATCTAAATGAACTCGGCCCAGAATTCGGCTACTTGTTTGGCGCCATCACCAGCGTCCATCAGTCGGTCATCGTCGTCGTCTGTTAATCCGACAGCTGGTTACATATTTTTCTAACCTATTAACTTTGTCACCCCCTAAATCCTGTGAGGGATTTTTTTAAACTAAAAGTGACATTCTTTATTATTTACTGAGCCAAATATTGCCAAGTTTCAAGTTTATTAACCAAATGAATAAGATTTTCCATATATACTGTATCCCCTCTTTTTATCCCCACAGGGGTGGAGTTTTGAAAAATCGTCTGGGATGTTTCTATAGCTTGAATTAAAGATTATTTATACCAATTTTCCAATCAAGCCACGTAATAAAATCCTCCCCCCTATGGAATTGACTATCCCTTTGCACCCCGTTAGGAGTAGATTTTCTAAATACCCAGATATACTTTATTATTTATTTTGGTCTTACATACTGAGTTTCGAGTTAATTAGAACGCGCGTTAAAAATCTTCCATACAAAATTTTACACCCCCAATCTCCCTTTAGATTCAAGTTTACTAACCAAATGAATAAGATTTTTCATATAAACTGTATCCTCGCTTTTCACCCCCACCGGGGTGGAATTTCGAAAAATCGTATGGGATGTGTTCATTACTTGACTCAATGATTGTTTATAAGTACCAATTTTGGAGTTAATCAAGCCACGCATAAAAATCCTTGTCTGTAAAATTAACTAAGTACCCCTTTTCACCATATATATATATATATAGTTTCAAGTTTATTAATTAACCAAATGAATAAGATTTTTCATACAAACTGTATTCCCGCTTTTCACCCCCACAGGGGTGGAATTTCGAAATATCGTTTGGGATGTGTTCATTACTTGACTGGAAGATTTATTGATACCAATTTTCGACTTAATCAAGCCACGCAGTAAAATGTTCGCCTGTATAATTAACTACCCCTTTTCACCCCGTTAAGGGTAGATTTTCGAAAAACCCTGATACACGTTATTCTTTATTATTGGTCTTAAGTATAAATACTAAGTTTCGATAATACCAAATTTACTTAGATAAGTATTCTTGCCAAATTTCAAGTTTAATAACTCAAGGAATAAGATTTTTCATACAAACGAAATCCCCCCGTTTCACCCCCTTAGGGGGTGAGTTTTGGAAAATCCTTTCTTAGCGGTTTGAGCTGTGCGTTGATAGATCAGTCAGTACTCAGTCAGCGACGACACGGTTGTCGCAGCGATTGACTGATACGCTGCGTGTCGCGGATTCGATTCCCGCACAGAACAAATATTTGTATGACCTACAATTAGTTGTTCCGGGTCTGGCTGTTTGTGTACGTGAATTTAAATGTTTGTAAACGCACTCACAATACAGGGAAAATTCCTAGTGTGGGGCAACGTTTTTTAATAAAAAATAAATTAAAAAAAAAGTAACGGTTGCCTTTTATATATTTATATATATAATATAAAGATGAAGATAAACAGAACAACAGGGTTGACGGGGCTGAATTGAGTCGTTTCGCCGAGTCACTAGCCCCAGCAGCCCCGCGGCCCCGCCTCCATCTGTGGCGTCTCGGAGTCACTAGCCCCTCGGCCCCGCGGCCCCGCCTCCATCTGTGGCGTCTCGGAGCTCGCTTTGCGGTGGTCAACGAGTGGTTATATTCTTTTTGGCGGTGGTCGATGCTGTTAGGAGCTAGACCTTACAAACCCACCTCATCGGTTTCCGAAGTATACTTCATCGTACGACTCGCAGATGTTCCTTGCTGCACGACTATAAACTTGCCGTGTGCCGAGTATAAACTCGGCACACTTGGCGCTTTCTACTCGGCAGGTCGGCACTGTCACGTCCTGACACTCTAAATGTTACACTATTTCGGTGTATATAGCTCTCATTCGCTAAGTGTGCGAAAGCGAAAGCAAAGCGCGCCGCCAAAGTGTGGAACTCTCTGTGTTCCCTCCCACATTTAATTCTGCCTTCAAAGCAAGAGTGAACAGGCATCTTCTGAGCACGCTCGTTCCATCATAGACCTCATCTATCGCTTTCCATCAGGCATGATCGGGGTCAAGAGCGGGCCCTTTTGTAATAAAAAAAAAGAAAAAAAATCAAATCCGGTTCCAACCGCGTGTCCCACAACACCTCTCCTTTAGTATTGATAGGCTCGCTGTTGTTCACCATCTCCTAAATGTTACACTATATCGGTGCAGCTCTCATTCGCCAAGTGTGCAAAAGCGAAAGCAAACTCGGTTCCAACCGTGTGTTCCACTACACCCCTCCTTTAGTATTATTGATAGGCTCGCTGTTGTTCACCATCTCCTAAATGTTACACTATGTCGGTGCAGCTCTCATTCGCCAAGTGTGCAAAAGCGAAAGCAAACTCGGTTCCAACCGTGTGTTCCACTACACCCCTCCTTTAGTATTATTGATAGGCTCGCTGTTGTTCACCATCTCCTAAATGTTACACTATGTCGGTGCAGCTCTCATTCGCCAAGTGTGCAAAAGCGAAAGCAAACTCGGTTCCAACCGTGTGTTCCACTACACCCCTCCTTTAGTATTATTGATAGGCTCGCTGTTGTTCACCATCTCCTGAATGTTACACTATGTCGGTGCAGCTCTCATTCGCCAAGTGTGCAAAAGCGAAAGCAAACTCGGTTCCAACCGTGTGTTCCACTACACCCCTCCTTTAGTATTATTGATAGGCTCGCTGTTGTTCACCATCTCCTAAATGTTACACTATGTCGGTGCAGCTCTCATTCGCCAAGTGTGCAAAAGCGAAAGCAAACTCGGTTCCAACCGTGTGTTCCACTACACCCCTCCTTTAGTATTATTGATAGGCTCGCGGTTGATTCACCATCTCCTAAATGTTACACTATGTCGGTGCAGCTCTCATTCGCCAAGTGTGCAAAAGCGAAAGCAAACTCGGTTCCAACCAGGGCTCTGAACCGGTTTAAAAAGAGCGGTTAATTTCGATTAAGTAACGGTAAATGAAGGAACGATATATAACCGGTTAAACAAGTGAACTGTTCTTATGAAACCCAAATGATAAAGGTTACCGGTTACTTAAGCACAAACAGTTTTGACACCCAATTTAACCGGTTAATTCCGTAATAAAATTTTGTAACTAAATGATATCGCAACGTCCAGACCCCCGGCCCCCGCCACTCTCGCGAGTGGCGGTGGCCGGGGGGGTTCACACTTGGTTTTAACCGGTTAATTTCCACTAAACCAAATTCAAATTCATTAAAAAAAAACCAAATTCATGAAAAACCGGTTTCCTCCATAAACCGGTAAACACCTGTAAAGTGCAAACCTTAACCTAAATCGATTTCGGTTTGGGGTCAATGACCGTAACCGGTTAAGAATTTCAACCGGTTTCCGAGTCCTTGTTCCAACCGTGTGTTCCACTACACCCCTCCTTTAGTATTATTGATAGGCTCGCGGTTGTCCACCATCTCCTAAAAGGTGCGTAATATTTTTAGATGTTTTGTGAAAGTAAAGTTCAGTACATCTGCTTCAGTGCGTAGACATACATCCCTTCGCATTCACGTACACATAGCAGACTACGCGCTACGCTGCGTAGCGTAGCATACAACGACACACTTGGCACTTTGTCACACTGCACACGCACGGGTCCGTCTATACGGCCAGTACGGCAACCGTGCACAGCCACGTGGCTGTAGAGCTGCCACGAACCGTGGATGTGTTCGCAGAGTGCCTACCACCGCGTCAACAACACGCAGACGTTACTGCCTCTAGAAACAGCTACATTATCTGTCTACGTGACGATAGCGCAGCGTATACGCGGCGTCCACAAACGCTAGATGGGACATTGCAGAAGCACCCTTATACAGTACTGTAGTGTATAAGTATACATTAAAAAAATACTGGGCGTGGAAGAGTTTGAAAACTAGATGAGTACCACACAGACACTACAGACGCGGCGTATAGCTCTCAGAGAAGGAGGTTCAATGGTCGAGGTGGTTTGGGTCTAGAACCATCGTACAACAGTACCTCGGTTGGGCGTAGAATGTGTTGTGCAGCTACTCACAAATGTGCTGAACACTGAACATTATTATTAGCCAGGCGTGAGCGCGCGTACTTACATACATTGCCACAACAGACGCGCACGTGATGAATGTGCATGACGCCTTTACCATTCCAAAATAATAATGAACCTAGTAGCAGCGCGCGAAACACGCGGTATTCGGACGAAGCTCGCAAATTAGAGGTGTTGCGTGTATGTGGACTGGACACCGGACAGCCAGTAGCCACATCATCTCCGGTGATGAGTGGAGCGTAGCAGCTGGCGCGACACACTCGGGCGTGCGGAAGTGCCACCTGAGAGTTGGTAATGTGACAAAAATAGTTTGACATTGGCATTGTCGGGCGGGCTCTGCGCGCACGCCACTCGCGGCCGCGGCGCCGCACGCTCTCCTCTGTCGCCGCCATCAACCGCTACCGCCAGTCATCAGCCGCCAACGCCAGCCACCGCCAGCCACCGTCAGCCACCGCCAGCCACCGCCAGCCACCGGCGGTCTCCACCGACCACCAGCGCCATGCCCGTCACGTACGCGCGCGCCTCGCAGCTGGAGCACCAGCGGTGAGCCCGCATCCCCTCGAGCGTGCGGAACCTCGCCGCTCGCAGCACATTGCTCATCCACATACTGCCAGTGTCCACAACTCCACATCGTCACGTACGCGCGCGCCTCGCAGCTGGAGCACCAGCGGTGAGCCCGCATCCCCTCGAGCGTGCGGAACCTCGCCGCTCGCAGCACATTGCTCATCCACATACTGCCAGTGTCCACAACTCCACATCGTCACGTACGCGCGCGCCTCGCAGCTGGAGCACCAGCGGTGAGCCCGCATCCCCTCGAGCGTGCGGAACCTCGCCGCTCGCAGCACATTGCTCATCCACATACTGCCAGTGTCCACAACTCCACATCGTCACGTACGCGCGCGCCTCGCAGCTGGAGCACCAGCGGAGAGCCCGCATCCCCTCGAGCGTGCGGAACCTCGCCGCTCGCAGCACATTGCTCATCCACATACTGCCAGTGTCCACAACTCCACATCGTCACGTACGCGCGCGCCTCGTAACTGGAGCACCAGCGGTGAGCCCGCATCCCCTCCAGCGTGCGGAACCTCGCTGCTCGCAGCACATTGCTCATCCACTCCCAGTGTACACAACTCCACATCGTCACGTACGCGCGCGCCTCGCAGCTGGAGCACCAGCGGTGAGCCCGCATCCCCTCGAGCGTGCGGAACCTCGCCGCTCGCAGCACATTGCTCATCCACATACTGCCAGTGTCCACAACTCCACATCGTCACGTATGCGCGCGCCTCGTAACTGGAGCACCAGCGGTGAGCCCGCATCCCCTCCAGCGTGCGGAACCTCGCTGCTCGCAGCACATTGCTCATCCACTCCCAGTGTACACAACTCCACATCGTCATTACTTTTGTTGAATGCGTACGGACGGACGCAACTGCACAATACCGATGTACTATATTGGAAGAACGAAAATATTTCTTTCTTTTTTGTCCACTGTCCATTGCAATCTTTTTAAAGTGTTGACAAAATTGGGAGGACATTTTGGTAGAAACTTCTGTTAAGGCACTCCTACCTACTACCTGGGTACATAATTTGCAAATGCAGACATTCGTTAGATATTCGATGGTGAATGAAGATTAATTACTTATGCCTTATTACTATAATGCAACCCATTTTCATAATCCAACTGACTGACGTCGTTTTTTACTATATTGCTACGAAACGTACTGCAAGTACCGACTAGAGCCTTGTCCTTATCATTTGGAACACTGTTTGCTCTTGTACCTTGTGGTACCTTCACAGTTCACACCCACGAACAGCAAGTTGCGAGTCCGATTCGTACTTGCCTTACTGGACAGTTATAGACAGACTCCCTTTACTTAGCTACGTGACCTACGTGACCTACGACGTACGTTATGCCTAACTATCATGAGGTACTTAATGGACAGTTATAGACAGACTCCCTTTACTTAGCTACGTGACCTACGACGTACGTTATGCCTAACTATCATGAGGTACTTACTGGACAGTTATAGACAGACTCCCTTTACTTAGCTACGTGACCTACGACGTACGTTATGCCTAACTATCATGAGGTACTTACTGGACAGTTATAGACAGACTCCCTTTACTCAGCTACGTGACCTACGACGTACGTTATGCCTAACTATCATGAGGTACTTACTGGACAGTTATAGACAGACTCCCTTTACTTAGCTACGTGACCTACGACGTACGTTATGCCTAACTATCATGAGGTACTTACTGGACAGTTATAGACAGACTCCCTTTACTTAGCTACGTGACCTACGACGTACGTTATGCCTAACTATCATGAGGTACTTACTGGACAGTTATAGACAGACTCCCTTTACTTAGCTACGTGACCTACGACGTACGTTATGCCTAACTATCATGAGGTACTTACGGTCTTTTGTTAGCGACACTTCTTTTGATGTCGGGAACATGTCGATTTCGCCCAATCAGAGATGGGACAAAGCATTTCAACCTATCATGATAGGTTAGAAGTTACCCATTCACACACATCGTCGAGTATGTCAGACTCTTACTGACTAAAACCGCACCGTGTTTTTCAACTGCCCAGCGCCCCGGGCTGAAGCACTTGCGCTGCTCGTGCCGCGCCCCTAGCCAAGTACAGGCCCACTGCATGTGGAGCCCGGTTGCGGCGCGGTGACGGTCCCTTGTGGCCATCGCTTCCTGGCAAAAAGAGTCGACGGCGCCACACGCGCTCTCGCTTCGCCGACCATGGACTTAACCACGACCAGAGAAGCGAAGAGGTTATCCGCAGCAACGACCACCGCAGCGAGGTCTATCCACCTACACATAACGAGGCATGGGAGGCTCGCCCCGGTGCAGCACGATACAAACAGTGACGAGTGGCTTCAAGATCCCAGGGCGGTGATTCTACACATAACGAGGCATGGGAGGCTCGCCCCGGTGCAGCACGATACAAACAGTGACGAGTGGCTTCAAGATCCCAGGGCGGTGATTCGCCTCAAAGGAGCCCGAACGATATCCTCATATGAACCTGACGGCCATTGCTCTCTTCGGTCTTCGCAGAATGAAGACGTTGCGGGACGTTAGGTCGTCTGCCCACCTAAGTGCCTTCTCATAAAGCGCCTTGGACCGTGCGATTGTCACATAGAGCCTCCTGCAGGATGTATTGGATCCCCTGACACATGAACAAATATCAATAGTCAAGATAGTCATTTTTTTTAATTGTTGATTGTTATTTTGATAAAGATAGTATACCCAGTGGGTATCGAGAGGATTTCAGATAAGGAAACCGGCATGTACTAGAACCAAAAATTTGGACACGTGTGATGATGAGACATCCACCCGATTTATAGCCCACTCCCTCTCACACAGAGTAGGCTTGTGTCTCAACAGTGTGACCGAAAGGCTGATTGGGCGAAAACTCCACATTAGCTAGAAGTTGAATGTTAGCAACGACGCGGGTGCACGCCAGGCGCGGCTCCTGGCACGCGCGGCGCCGCAAGGGCACGGCGTGACCTTGCGCACGCTACGTAGCGTGGGCTCCACCCCATCCCACACAGCCACACCACGAAATAGATTCGTACAGAAGGTCGGCTCCAAACAGCGACTGAAAACGATCGCACTCATCTCGCTCTACGTACTAACTACAGAGAATGCAAGAAGCGCACTCGGCTCGGGACAGGGGTCGCTTTACGTACTTTGAGACAACCACGCGCCGTGGCACTGTCAGTACCGAGTCAGGTCCTGATACCACGTCAATAATGTTATTGTTGCAACACTGGCGATACTTCCTCAATATCCAGGATTGCGATGCCCAGTATCGCGTGACAATATTGATAGTGTGTATGTGTGCGTTTTTGCTCGTTGTTGTGAGCCGAACTTCTGTACATGACATGAGCGCGCACCACGCCGCGGCCGCGCTCGTATCGAGAGCTAGCCCATAGACTAATATATATAAACTGAGATAGACTGGCAACTGACGTTTTCGGTTTTTGTTAGCGATCAGCGCCATCTGGACGGCACGCAGGTAGGTGCGTACACGTCGATATGTATAGGTACCTACGTAATTACGTATGAATTGCGTTTTTATAGTTTCGCTCAATAGATACTTAAACAGTGTATTGACCTATGCATATTTCTATGAAACATTCATAAAAATATACATAGATCAAAACACTTTCTAAGTATCTAACTAAATAGTACAGTCTATGCTGGAATTTCGGTATTTCTGGAATATACGGAGGATCTATTATAGCTCCTGGAATTTCGGTATTTCTGGAATATATGGAGGATGTATTATAGCTCAACTCAACGTAATAACACAAAAACACCAAAAATTACAAGAAAAATGCGCACGAGCATGCAAACACACCGGTGGAAAATTTCTTGTGACGTTTAGACTCAGTGTTGCTAGCGTTTTGTATTACTAAACTACCCTTAAGATTCTATCATCGTAAAAATATCACAATTAATACAACATTATAATCAAAATATGTTTTAAAAAACAATTATACTCGATTGTAAGTGCATAAATTTTTGTGCAACTGGACTAATTAAAGAAAAATAGCAAAATTAACAATTAGTGTAAATTACCAAATATTTTACGCAAAAAAAAGTGGTAACACTGCAATAAAAAGTTCTATGTATCACAGATAGATGGCACTTTCCGCAATAAAAAAAATATGTTCTAAGTTACCAGGGCATGAGCTAGCCTCTAGCGCAGCGCCCGCGCGCCCGCGCGCCCGTACCACCGAGTACCGCACCGCGGAACTTACAAGTAACAGGTTGCGAATTGTAATCACTGAAACAACGACGACAATGTTATGGTTTCTGCAATAAACTTCAACATGATACATTATATCTGTAGACTGAGATACAATAATTAAGTGATAGAACAAGTTACTTATTGATATAAAAAGTTTTTAACAAAAAAATTAAACCGCCGAAAAAACTAAAAAGCAAAAAATAATAAACATTGTTCATAACTAAGTTCAAGTATACCTAAGTAATTTTGAGTCGGCGCCAGCGAGCAATCTGACATCTGACACTGGTTGAATATGTGTCCTCCAGCTTGGACCGCGGGCGTCAGGTAGACGTACTTTATTTCGACTTTCGGAAGGCGTTTGATAGGGTTAACAACGACACGCTGCTGATGAAACTTAGCAAAATCGGTTTTGCACCATCTCTGCTCCGTTTTTTAGCAGTCTACCTAGTTACGCAATCGTCAGCAGTTCGTTAGGCTCGGTAGTAGGAATCAAGCACCTACCACACGCGTTCCGGAGTAAGTCGGAGTAAGTCAGGGTTCAATTTTGGGCCTTTATTATTTTAAATCATGGTTAATGATCTTCCCCAAGTTCTCCGTCATGCCAAATGTCTATTGTATACTGATAACTTGAAATTGTAATCCTCGAAATAAACTCCAAGCGTGACTGTTTATCACTTAGCAAGATATAGACGCGATATACAAGTGGAGCTTATTATTATTATAAGATGGAATTTAATCCCTCCAAATGCTTTGCAATGACATTCGTTCGAATGCGGCACCCAGTTAATTAAGAATATAATTTAAATAACAATACCATCATGAAAACATCAGCCATGAAAGATCTGGGAGTCACATTCGACCGAAAGCTCACTTTCCACGACCACATCGCCACGGTAGCTAAGGAATCCTACCAAAGCTCACTTTCCACGACCACATCGCCACGGTAGCTAAGGAATCCTACCAAAGCTCACTTTCCACGACCACATCGCCACGGTAGCTAAGGAATCCTACCAAAGCTCACTTTCCACGACCACATCGCCACGGTAGCTAAGGAATCCTACCAAAGCACACTTTCCACGACCACATCGCCACGGTAGCTAAGGAATCCTACCAAAGCTCACTTTCCGCGACCACATCGCCGCGGTAGCTAAGGAATCCTACCAAATCTCACTTTCCACGACCACATCGTCACGGTAGCTAAGGAATCCTACCAAAGCTCACTTTCCACGACCACATCGCCACGGTAGCTAAGGAATCCTACCAAAGCTCACGTTCCACGACCACATCGCCACGGTAGCTAAGGAATCCTACCAAAGCTCACTTTCCATGACCACATCGCCACGGTAGCTAAGGAATCCTACCAAATCTCACTTTCCACGACCACATCGTCACGGTAGCTAAGGAATCCTACCAAAGCTCACTTTCCACGACCACATCGCCACGGTAGCTAAGGAATCCTACCAAAGCTCACTTTCCACGACCACATCGCCACGGTAGCTAAGGAATCCTACCAAAGCTCACTTTCCACGACCACATCGCCACGGTAGCTAAGGAATCCTACCAAAGATTCGGTTTCGTTTTGCGTAATTGCCGCGATTTTCGCTCCGCACATGCCATCAAAATTATATTTAATGCACTCGTACGTAGCAAATTGGAATCTAGCTCCTGCGTGTGGAATCCACACGAAAGTACCTACGTACCTACTTATACTGGAAAAGGTACAAAAGCGTTCCTTAGGTTTCTCTATTAGCGTAAACACGGCTATTACCCTTACCTTATACGACTAAATTTGTACTGGGATTGGGATGCCTCGGATATAACTCGTTATAGGTAAGGCGAGCAAAAGACCAGCTCACTATAGCCTGTAAGACGCTCCGTGGCACTATTGACGCGCCTGATCTACATGCTGTGCAGGCTCGCTTCTTTGTGCCAGACAACTACTGCCGCGGGTCAAATTCGGTCAAATATTTGACCGAATTTCATTTCACCTAAAACTTTTCAACTATTTTCGTTTCGTTTTTTTTTACTTCATCGAAGTCACGTCTGACACTGTATCAGTTGACCTATTATTATCAATTCGATTTTTTTCGTTACTCCGACGTTTCATTTGGTCGAAAAACTTTTTACCGAAGTTACACTTACCCGAAATAACATTTGTTCGAAGTATTATGTTTCCGAACATTCATTATACCACTGTTTTAATTACCATGTTTTCATTTCACCAAACGCGATTCTGCGGAATTTTGTGTTCGTGGAGTACGTAGGTAAAGTTGTTCGTGCGTTACCTATTTACCTAACTATAGATAGTTTAACTAAATAGTTTAGGTAAACGAAACAATTAAGTCGGTTTACAACAAAATACAGCCCTGAATTTTGGAGTTGTGAAGTGGTGAATAAAATGGGCATTCCACGAACACAAAATTCCGCAGAATCGTGGCACCATCACATAAGCCAAGTTATTGACAAAAAAAAACCTGGCTTTTATCATTTATTGCACGAGCTGATTAAGGAATCAAAAGTAAAAATGTCTGATATTGAATTAATGATATGCGGTACTCCACCAGAAAAAAAAAATAAAAAAAAAACGTTAAATAAACAAAAATTCAAAAACTTATGGAAATTAAAGACAATTTGAGTGAAATTAAATATTTGAAAGAGCTTTCAAAACTAATTTAATTATTACACTGGCGGGCGTTATAGATTAAGCCAACAGGAACTAATTCCATATAAGTTTAACCTACTATTGTTTTTTAATTAATTATTTAAATATAATTGCACTTAATAAAACAGTTGATTATGAACAAAAGTGGTTTTAAGTGGTCTCAGTAAGAAACATGCAAACAAGGATGCTTGCTTCAAGCATGCAAGCAGGCATGCAGCATGCAAGCAGGCATGCAGCGTTCAAGCAGGCATGCAGCATACAAGTAGGCATATGGCAGCATGCAAACAAGCATGCAGCATGCAAGCAAGCATGCAGCGTGCAAACAAGCATGCAATATTTTTATTTATTTATTTATTTGAATAACATGGGAGACTTACAGCTAAAACAAACAGATTAAGGACAGTACATTAGTCTGAAAGCCAATTACAGGTCTCCACTTATAAAATACAGAGAAGAAAAAGTAAATTCTAAGGACATTCATACAAGTTACTATAAATTACAGCATAGTTACTATGTTGCTCGCACTACATAACAACCATCATAACAAAATAACAAAACAAAACAAAATCATAACAAAAAACCTCCTGCTCCTCAGCTCGCGGGCCGCCCCACCCCTCCGCGCCTACGCGGGCTTAAATTACACTCTAGGGGTAGGGCAGACAAGACTGCGTGAAGTCGGATTTGCAGCGATTCGCTTCTGCCACTAAATTTTGAAGCACAACATATTGACTTGCATCCAATGTCGACGGAGCCCCGCTTTCTGTAAAAAGGGTTTAAAGTAACCTAACAAAACCGAACCTCGGAGTGCCCTTCGCTCACTCTTGCATCCTACGTCGCCTATCAACCGACCGCAACCATGCAATGTAATTAAAAAAGTAATTATGTGAGAAAAACCATGTAATTCCCAAAAAAAAGATTTTTGTCTATATATTTATTTTCATAACAAATCATTTGACTAAATGTTTAGTGTCTAATCCCAGTAACCGGCTATATATTTGTGACCATTCCGTAAAATGTAGTTTCGGTGTGGTGAAAATATGGCAAATAAATCATTTGGCAAATGAAAAAAGTTCAAAAGAGGCTTCGGCCAATAGCAAAAAGTTATTTTGTAAATCGGCGAAAGATAGTTCGGTAAAATAATATCTATGACACATGATACTTCGATGATCTAAAAATATGTCAAATAATGCACATAGCAAAAAAGACGTCGGTCAATAGTTTTCGGCAAAATGAAATTCGAACAAACATTTATCGGTAAGGTGACCGGTTCCCACTGCCGCGGCAGAAAGCACAGGCTGTTTGCTGTGCCTCCATGTCGCACAGTTGCGCGTGCTAAGTCCCCAGTACCACGTACTGTGGCCGCACTTAATGATCTCTTGGACTCTAATCCAACAAACGATCTGTTTGCGGACGAGTGGACGAAGATTTTGTCGGCATGTCAGAAGTACTGTGAGAGGGATGTATGAAAGTGTTGTTAACTTTTTACTTGTTTTTACCGACTTCAAAAAAAAGGAGGTTATCAATTCGATACGTATGTATGTAATATTATTGGAATTGCATTATATTCACATATGACAATCTACTAAGGCTTCCAAACAAATATACAAAATTTCATAGACGTATGTATGTATGTATGTATGTATGTATGTATGTTTGTCCACGCATTTCTCAGCAACTATTAATCGGATCGTGACCATTTTTTTTTGTATTAGCTTACATTTACTTCAACCTAGGGAACAGTGCAAGTTTAATCAAAATCGGTTCAGTAATTTTCAAGATATGGACTAATACGTGTAAGTGTGACGGCCTGGCGTATTGATACGAGCTACGGGTGTAGTTTCAAAGGGAAAACATCTCAAAACCTTGGTCAAATTCTAGTGCAAAAACTAAAAATTACAAAATAAAAAGTAATTTAAAAAAATTAAACCGACTTCAAAAATAAATCAACTCAAAATTATGAAATAACTTTAATTTCGGAAGTCGGTGGCAAAAAACTAAAATACAGATCCCAAGACACCGACTTCCGAAATTAAAGTTATTTCATAATTTTGAGTTGATTTATTTTTGAAGTCGGTTTAATTTTTTTAAATTACTTTTTTATAATTAATGTTCTAAGTAGGTATATGTGTAAAGTGTCTTTAATTTCTGTAATTGGCTGTAAACCGTTTTAATTAAAGAATAAATAAATTGATTTGGTTATTTTTAGTGATCTTTGTTCATTGATTGTTTGGCGCCGACTCAAAATTAGTTAGGTATATACTTATATTAGTTTAAGAACTTAGTTAGTAAGGTTAAATAAAAAAGGTTTATGTACTATTTTTTGTTGCTTTTCAGTTTTGTCGGCGGTTTAATTTTTTTGTTAAAAAGTTTTTATTTCTCGCTTTTTAACCGACTTCAAAAAAGGAGGAGGTTTCTCAATTCGACCGTATATTTTTTTTTTATGTTTGTTCGCGGATAACTTCGTCGTTTACGAACCGATTTTGATTATTCTTTTTTCGTTGGAAAGGAGATATGCCAAGGAAGATCCCAAAAAAAAAATTATAATTACCCCAATTATCCCCCCATCTTTATATAAATTGGGGCAATTGGGGTAATTTATTTATTGCCCCCAAATTTATTTTTTGATCCCAGTGAAGTTCATTAAGTATTTTAAAACACTACAATTTAATGAAGGTCTTGAGTCGATCTGATGATGGAGCCGAAAGACAGTCGAGGGGACTCCTCAACGATTTACAGCAGTTACCTTGTGTTTGGGCTTGATTAATTTGTATTGATGTGAACTTTACACCTACTTGGGTTGTGACTGTCATTAGGGGTCTGATGATGAAGACGAAGGACAGTTAAGGGAACTCCTCAACAGTTTACAGTAGAGCAGTTGACATTAGGATAATGTAACTTAAATAAATTACAAACTGACCCACTAAAAAGTGAAAAATATTTTTTTTTACAAAAAAAAACAACCGACTTCCAAAAAACACTTTAAAGTGAAAAATAACTTTAATTTCGGAAGTCGGTGTCTTTGGATTTGTATTTTACTTTAAAGTTTTTTTTGGAAGTCGGTTGTTTTTTTTTGTAAAAAAAATTTTTAGTGGGTCTGCTTATAATTTATCTAAGTTACAATGACATAGTGTCAACTTGCCAACTTGCTAATAGCCTTTTTACAAAATATTGCTTTTCCCGATGCAGGAACGTTAATTGTTGAGGGTTTCTCCTAGTATTCCACCATCAGCTCCATTTCACCATTCGCTTTGTGACGAGCATAAATTGCTTAGCAATCGAATCGCAACCCGTGAAATATTATCATTGAGTAGTTCCAATGGCCATCTGAGGTCTTCATCATCAGCTCCACTTTACTAAATGATGATTTCGGAGAGCAAATGCTCAAGTTACTTTAAAAAATACCCAAATCGCTATAGGTTTGCCAATCAAATTTGAGGGTTTCCCTCGATTTCCATGGGATTCTCTCATCAGATTCCAACTTGATGACAATGGGACCACCTCGAGAGTATCCCTTTCAAACGAAAAAAGAATTATCAAAATCGAACTATTCTGTAAAGTTATGCGTGGTCATACATCAAATAAATCATAATAGCAAGGTAAATGAATAAAGCGCTCTTCCTCTCTCTACCTATTTAATTAATAAAGCGCTCTTCCTCTCTCTACCTATTTAATTAATAAAGCGCTCTTCCTCTCTCTACCTATTTAATTAATAAAGCGCTCTTCCTCTCTCTACCTATTTAATTAATAAAGCGCTCTTCCTCTCTCTACCTATTTAATTAATAAAGCGCTCTTCCTCTCTCTACCTATTTAATTAATAAAGCGCTCTTCCTCTCTCTACTTATTTAATTAATAAAGCGCTCTTCCTCTCTCTACTTATTTAATTAATAAAGCGCTCTTCCTCTCTCTACCTATTTAATTAATAAAGCGCTCTTCCTCTCTCTACCTATTTAATTAATAAAGCGCTCTTCCTCTCTCTACTTATTTAATTAATAAAGCGCTCTTCCTCTCTCTACCTATTTAATTAATAAAGCGCTCTTCCTCTAATTAATAAAGCGCTCTTCCTCTCTCTACTTATTTAATTAATAAAGCGCTCTTCCTCTCTCTACCTATTTAATTAATAAACCGCTCTTCCTCTCTCTACTTATTTAATTAATAAAGCGCTCTTCCTTTCTCTACTTATTTAATTAATAAAGCGCTCTTCCTCTCTCTACCTATTTAATTAATAAAGCGCTCTTCCTCTCTCTACTTATTTAATTAATAAAGCGCTCTTCCTCTCTCTACCTATTTAATTAATAAAGCGCTCTTCCTCTCTCTACCTATTTAATTAATAAAGCGCTCTTCCTCTCTCTACTTATTTAATTAATAAAGCGCTCTTCCTCTCTCTACCTATTTATAAATTAGCTGTGCCCGACAGGGTCCATAATTGTGTCTATTATTTTTTTTATGACCACCTGTATAATACATTATGGATTGCAATAAACGATTTGATTTGATTTGGTTTGAAAAAAAAAATATACCTATATACGCGTCGACTTGAGAACCTCCTCCGTTTTATCGTCGGTTAAAAAAAAGAGGTTTTCGCCAAAATCCTAAGACGATTGCAAAAACCAGTTACGAGTAGGTACCTATTAATTTTCATTGATTCCAAAAAGAAGAGCGTTCCTAATGATTTTTGTTACCAGAATACCTCTCACATAGAGAAGAGAGTAAGTATACCTAAGTAAGTATATATATATAGTAAGTATACCTAAGTAAGTATATATATATATAAGGTATTTGTTCTGGTGTAATTAATGAAACTAAAATGTGTTGCTGTAAATAAACAAACCTGTAATTAAAGAAACGACATTTTAAGTATTTTATTACACCAGTCGATTCTTGTTAGGATAAAGATAAGATATTACTTATAATATTTAACAACAATAAAATATATTTTTCAATCTGTCATGCCGTCTTGACATCTCTCTGCACACGTACAACTATCATAAATAATATCTTTGGTGTAGTAGACCAAAGAGTATTAAAGCAAATATTAAGAAATATACTTTCTTTACATCTCCCCCCTTAGAGAAGAAAATTTACAACAAATGTTCGTATTATACTACTCATCCTCTTCTATTACTTCTTCTTTATTTCCGAATGCTGGGACTGGAATAAGTTTTGTGATATGGAAAAGATTTGATTCATTTTTTCTGTGTCTTGTTCCTATTCTGTATATAGAGTTTGAAATTTTTTCTAGAATCTCATAGGGGCCAATTTTCAGTTCATCCAATTTTTTCCTGTTTAGTTTGTTTCCATTTTCTACGTAAACCATGTCTCCTATATTAAATTCATAGTGCTTACGATTTTTATCAAATAGTATTTTGTTGTAACTATGTGATTTCAATGTATTTTCAAGTGCTGTTTTTCTATCTCTAATCCAGTCACTATTAGATTTTTCTTCTTTTAATTCATTCGGTAAAATTTTGAAATCTGTACCATATAAAAGATAACTTGGTGTAAAACTAGTGACCGAATGATTAGTTTTATTATATTTATCGACGCATTCTTGAGCGATTGTTGCCCAGGCTTTCTTTTTTTCTGCTCCATTTATTTTGCACCTGATTTTGTTAACTAATGTTTGATTTAACCTCTCATTTAGGCCATTTGAGAATGGTGCATTTACTGCTGTGAAGACCATCGGTATCTGCTTGTCATTTAAAAATTCCTTAAATTCTTTCGAATTGATTCCCGGGTACTGATCAGTGAGAAGCATACCAATGTGATCCGTTTCTGTTATATTCTTGGCTAGTTTTATGAAATCATTTGCACTTTGCGTCTTAGAGGTGAGAATAAATGCGTACCTAGTGAAGTGATCTACTAATAAATGTAAATACCTTTTTGTCGATCTTGAACCTCCAAAACCTCCAATTGTGTCCATAGACATTATTTCGAAAGGTTTTGTAGCCGGACCTAGGTGAGACATCAAGCCAAACCGATCGTGTCCTCTTGATTTATTTTTAATACAAATTTCACAGCTTCTACAAGTATTTCTTATATTTTTTGTCAAATTTTCGGCAGTGTAAAGTGGACTTACCATTATTTGCATTTGTCTTATTCCAATGTGGCACAGGTATTCATGTATATGTTTTAGGAGTTTGATGCTAAACTCTTCTGATAGCATTATTTTCTCTTTTCCCCTGTCTTTTCTTAAATATACACTACGTTTTTCTATTAATTTGTTTTTATTACTTTGTATTTCTTCATTCTTATTTTGATCTAATATAATATCCTGTAGTTTTATTAAATTTACAACTTTTAATTGTTCATCTCTATTTTCATCTGATGCTAATACTGGATTTCTGCTTAGACAGTCTGCTTCTAAGTTATTTTTTCCTGGAGCATATTTTATTTTAAAATCATATTGCGATAGATAATAAGTTAAATCACCTAACTCTTCGTCAGTTCTAGATTTTAGATTCATGTTTTCTAGTGGTTTGTGATCTGAATAAACTGTCAATGCCAATATCTCACCGCTTCTTTTATAGCTAAACATTCCAAGTATATTGCTTTTTTTTTCTTTTGAGCTTCATTAAGTTTTTTTGAAAAATAAGCCACTGGTTTCTCTTTACCATCAGGCTGCGTCTGTTTTAAAATGGCTCCAACTCCTTCTAAAGAAGCATCTGTATAAATATTGATTGGTAAATCTTGATCAAAAATTTCCAAGACTGGTTGAGAACATAATAGGCCTTTTATCATCTCAAATGTTATTTGGCATTCATCAGACCAAACGAATTTTTGATTTTTCCTGAGTAAATTATGCAACGGATCTAATATTATTGCACTTCTTGGTATATACTCATGGTAAAAATTGATCTTTCCAAGAAATTGTCTTATGTTCTTTTGTGTTTTTGGAACAGGAAAATTCTTTATTGAAATCAAATTATCCTTTATGGGTCTGACCGAATTATTTTGTATTACATGACCCAGATATTTAACTTGGTCTGTCGCAAAAGTACATTTTGTAAACTTTAACCTGAACCCCTCTGTTTTGATGGCTTCCAGCAACTGTGTTAGATGATTGATGTGTTCAGAGTACGTTTTAGAAAATAGTAAAATGTCATCGATATAATTTACAGCAAAATCAGTAAGTTTATATTTCCTCAATATGTTGCTTAATATTCTATGAAAAATTGCTGGTGAGGTTTTTAATCCAAATGGTAAGCAGGTCCATTGGTAATGTCCGTCCTGTGTTACAAATCCAGTCTTTTTCCTGTCTTCAATTCGTAAAGGGATTGTTCGACGCCAAACCAGGGCAAGTTCTGGCCTGTCGAAAGGTTCGCGAATCGCGAAGCTTATCTTGCCTCAATCAATTTAGGTTGTCCGTCTCACATAACCTACATGGGCACCTATGAAACGTCAGAAGCTAGGTGCACGGTTCCAAATGGGTTTCACTTACCTGTGCTGGTGACGATCCGCCCTGCAGGTCACGCCGGTTCTGTGTGTGTGTGTAAGTGTCTTTGAATGTGTAATGTGTGTGGAGTCGGTGTCAGATCCGACGATGCTCCAAAGGACGCCGGTCCGTACGGCGAGCAACGGCACGGGATGCACCACACCAATTGTTCAACTGTTCACAAGTAGGCTTAGGGCCTGAACTAAACAGATCGCACTCGGCACCGATTGTCTGTTCCAAAACTATGCCACGGCACGCGCGGTGGGTGGCTCACCTTAGAACGGCAGGTTAGCCCCAAAATGCACAAACTATCCCGGGAATAAACACACAAAAGGGGTGTTTGGCCAAATAGTAACAAATCTTTATCAATAGTTCGAAGTTCTACACGGATTAAACTGGATTTCCCAAATTTTAACAAAAAGCCATGTCTTAGAACAAAAAACGAATTACAAGTGACATGACAGTGACAGTTGCCCAAAACGTCACAAAGGCCGCGTTCGGAAAACGAGTATGGAACGCAACATCTACCCCCCCCGGACGGGCCTACCCGTCCGCTAATCAATTGGCAGTCTTGACAAAGTTGCGACCGCTCTCTTCATGACCGATCCGTCCACCAAAACTTCAGCGAAACGAGGGACCCCGTCGGAGCCAGTCACCAAATTGAGAATGCGCCCCCTGCGCCAATGCAAAGGCTTAAGGTTGGCATCCTTAATCAGGACGAGGTCTCCTATCTTGGGCGGATGAGATTTGTCTGTCCACTTGACGCGCTGCTGAAGGATGTGCAGATACTCTAAGCTCCAACGCCGCCAAAAGCTCTGAGCGAGCTGTTGCACCAATTGAAACCGCGAGAGCCGATTATGGCTCACATCGACAAGAGGGTACTCCGGCAGGGCGACAAGTGGCTGTCCAATCAAAAAATGGCCCGGTGTTAGAGCCTCCAAGTCGTTCGGGTCTGAAGAAAGCGGGCACAATGGACGCGAATTTAGTACAGCTTCAATGCGGCAAAATACCGTCGCTAGTTCCTCAAAGGTGAGAACGGTGTCTCCCAACAATCTCCGCCAGTGTCCCTTTGCCGCTTTCACCGCGGCCTCAAAAATACCCCCCCAGTGGGGGCAGGCTGGCGGGTCAAACAACCAAGTGACACCTCGGCGGGCCAATTTGTTTCCAATGTCAACCTGGCTCTCATTAAGGAAGGCGTATACCTCCTTCAAATAGTTACTCGTGCCCTTGTAGTTGGTACCGCAATCAGACCTGATTAAAGAAGGTAACCCACGGCGAGACACAAATCTATCCAAGGTCGCCACAAAAGCCTCTGTCGAGAGGGAGGTGACCAATTCCAAATGCACTGCCTTAGTTGACAGGCAGACGAATACACACAAATACGCCTTAACAATTTTACTATTACGAAGGGTAGACGTCTTCACTGAAAAGGGACCAGCAAAATCCGTTCCAACGCCAGCAAAAGGCCTAGCCTCATTGACACGATCGGCCGGCAAATCACCCATTAGGGGCTGCATAGTGGAGGCCTTAGTTCGATAGCACGGCATGCAACGGAAGACGATACTACGAATAGTACGACGAGCCGACAGGATCCAAAACTCTCGCTGCAGAATGGCCAACAGCGCATTGCAACCGGCATGTGAGTTCCCAATGTGACGATCAGTCACCAACAATTGTATCAAGTGGCCTTCCTTGGGCAACAAAAGGGGATGACGGGCATCATAAGGAAGGCTAGAGTGCCTTAACCGTCCTCCAACACGCAAAAGGCCCGATTTATCCAAAAAGGGATTCAGCTTACTAACGGCCCCTGACAACTTCATCTTACCAGTCTTCAAGGTCTCAATCTCCTTTTCAAAGTGTGCACCCTGCACAAAGCGGACCCAAAGCAGGAGTGACTCCTGTCGTTCTTGAGGAGAGAGAACCGGTGACAGGAGCTTGTCCCCTGGATTTCTAGAATTGTGACCAAAACGCCTGATCCACGAGGTAACTTTCAACAATTTGTCGAGGGAGCTGTATCGATTCAACAAAAAATCAGGATCGAACGGAGGGTCCTTCGACCCAACAGCGAGCACCTTAAGCCCGGGCACAGGATCCGACATCAAGACTGGCGTTCGAGGCCAATCAACCTCGGGGCGAGTCAGCCAGTCTGGTCCCCACCAGAGGGGGTGAACAATCAAGCGGGGGGCCATGCAACCCCGTGAGGCTACGTCGCCGGGGTTCAAGTCTCCAGGGACGTGCCTCCAAATCAAAGGCGTTTCAGAATTCTGAATCTGTGACACTCTGTTTGCAACAAAGACCTCCAAAGAGTGGACGGACGTTTTCAACCAACACAAAACAATTTGACTGTCCGTCCAGGCATAAGAAGCCCGAATGTCCACAGTTCCACCCAAGGTGTGAGCAACGTGGTTTAACAGACGCACGAGAAGCGTCGCCCCTGACAACTCTAACTTAGGGATGGTCCATGCCGTTCGGAGGGGGGCCACCTTGCTCTTGGCCATGAGCAGTGACAACTTCACCTGGCCTGTCGCGCTAACTGTGCGCAGATAAACAACGGCTGCATAACCGTGCGAAGACGCGTCACAAAACCCATGAAGGGTGGCGGTATAGCTCCCAGGAGGGAGGATAGCGCGTGATAGCGCGACCTCGTTGACCGCAGGGAGTGAGGATACAAATTGGAGCCAATCTTCCAACAGGGTTTCCCGAAGTGGCTCGTCCCAACCGAGTTCCGCGGTCCAAAGGCGCTGAAGAAAGCATTTCGCCCAAAACAATACTGGGCATATCCAACCATTCGGGTCAAAGGTTCTCGCGACAGTAGACAACACAAGTCGCTTAGTCCAAGTGTGAGGTGACTCTAACTCGACATCGTATGTAAAGGTGTCTTGGACTGGTCGGTACTGAACGCCGAGAACGGCCA
Organism: Oligia strigilis; assembly: GCA_951800025.1. Lineage (NCBI taxonomy): Eukaryota > Metazoa > Arthropoda > Insecta > Lepidoptera > Noctuidae > Oligia > Oligia strigilis. The sequence goes on along the minus strand of OX637540.1, from coordinate 30,734,155 downwards.
TCATAGCGGGGTTGTCAACGTTCTCAAACAAATGAGGATCCTGCCTATGATCCTCCAACACGCCTTCCAATAACGCCGGCGAGTTGGACACCCATTTACGCAACTCATAGCCAGCGGAAGCCAGGATTTGGACCAACTCGTCACGCAGCAGGATAGCTTCTTCAACTGTGGGAGCTCCAGTGCAGACGTCATCAACGTATAGGTCTGTCTTCAAGATGGCGGACGCCCGAGGGAACTTCAAGCGCTCTCGGTCCGCGAGCTCCCAAAGCGAACGAATAGCAACAAAGGGGCTCGATCGAAGACCGTACGTATTCGTGTTGAGCTCGTATACAATCATGGGTTCTTGAGGGTTCTCTCGCCACAGGATCAACTGATAACGTCTGTCGTCCTGGTGAATAACCGTTTGCCGGAACATCATTTTGATGTCGGCCACAAAGACTACTTGATGACGACGAAAACACGTGATGACGTCACAAAGGTCCCTCAACAATTTGGGGCCGGAATGCAGGCAATCATTCAAAGAGACACCAGAAGAAGTCCGCGCAGACCCATCAAACACTGTGCGCAATTTACCTGTGGACGGTTTAAGGACCGCGTGATGCGGCATGAAGTAATGCTCGACTGAGCGCCAATCCAAATTTGACACCGACATGTGTCCTAAGTCTGCGTACTCGCGCATGAAGTCCAAATATTTCTGGCGTAGCACCGGGTCCCTGGCCATGCGGCGCTCCATCGCTAACAATCTCCTCTCGGCCGTGGATCTGGATTGGCCGAGAGGTGGTCGCACCGCAACAAAGGGTAGCCGTGTCACAAGCCGACCGGAACGGAGTCGACCAGTGTTATTCTGATAGAACAACTCGCACTCCTCGTGTTCCGGGTTCAAGTGGGCCACCTGAGGGGGCTCCTCAACCTGCCAAAACCTCTGAACGGCGTCAGAAAGAGCGGAGCCGGACGCTAACACAAAATCAGGCTCAGGTAGAGGGACATCTTTCAACACTGGGCCCATCACCACAAAGCCAAAGATGGTCGAGATAGCCACCAAACCTCGATAGTGGCGCCATGGGGTCTCCGGCTGCAAGACCCTTGTATTACCCAACATTATTCTTCCTAGCACATCGGAACCCAATAGCAAATGCGCTGTACAAGGGGAATCAAACCGGGGGTCAGCCAAATCCAGGCCTGACGTCAACCGTAACAAGTCCAAAGAGAGCTGACGTTGGGGATGAGTACCCAAAATATTCGGCAGTATAAGGGCCGGAGCGCCAATTTTAGGGTACAAACAACTCACAGGAGTGATCTCAAACCAAGTCTTTCCTTCAACAGTAGTGACGGCTGTTTCGCCTACTCCTTGAATGTTTCCTGGAAAGTCACTCACATCCAGGCCCACCTGTCCCGCTAACCAGGATGACAAAAGGCAACCCTGGGCTCCCGTGTCCAAAATGGCACGGACCACAACAGAGTCACCCCGGGGTCCCCAGACCTTGACCGAGGCCGTTGGCAACAAAACCGTCTCGATCGGGGGAGGTCCCTTAGCGGGGCAGGCGCCAATTTCCTAACAATGCCTGGGCGGCGACCGTTCGCCGCATCCAGGCTCCAGTCTCTCACGACGAGGGTAACACTCGAACGCTTCGTCCGCGCGGTGTCCCGAGCCGCTCGCCATCGCTGGAGGGCCATATCCCACCGGGTGCCTGAATGGCGGGGGGCGCGGCTCCAACCGGGGGCGTCCCGCCAACGGAGGGGAAAGATAGCGGTGATGATCTGGCCAGGGTTGCCTAGCAACAGCCGCGCAATTACCCTTACGAGGGGAGATCAAATGGCGCTCGCGCGGCTCCCGTTGAACGTGCGCGGGGGGTGGAGTGCGGTCGTCAAAGTTGCGGGCCTCTACCTGGTTCGGAATCAGCGTGCCAGAAGCTCGGTGCTCGTCTCCATGATACCCCCCCCTGCGCGAACCCTCATCAGACGTTGATCTGCCCGAGCGGTTCGCGTTGGCGCACAAAACCTCAAGATGGGCCCCTTCACAAATTTTGCATGGTCGGGGTTTTGGGCAGTCCCGATGGAAGTGAGCCCCCAAGCACGAGAAGCACAGGCGGCGTGCGTTGGCAATTCGGCGGCGGGCACTTACGTGCAATTCCAAAAACGCCTTGCATTTTGCGATACCATGCCCCGTGGCCTTGCAAAAGTCGCAATCAGGACGACTCTGGGTGCCAGCAAAACGGGGGGCGGCTCGACCATCAACAGGCCCCTTGGCTTTAGTCCGTCCCTGGTCTCTCGGCCGGGAAGGCGATTGGCGTGACCCCGTGGCACCCCGAGCGTTGTCTAGGAATCTGCACTCGTCTTCCAAAAATTTGACGAGGTCATCAAAGGGGGGAAGATGGGTGGAACTATCCCCACCATACTTCTGCTCAAAGCGAGACCTCAAGTCAGCGGGGAGTAATTGCAGCACTATGTGCACCAACAGGTAAGACCAATGGTCCACCGGCAACTGCAATCGTCTCAAAGCGTTGGTCGCTGTGACCAACGGGTTCAGCAGGTCCGTACGCAATGCTGACACTCTAGTGATGACCGGTAATCCCAAAATCTGGTCGATATGAACGTCAGCCAAACAACGTTTGTTCTGGTACCGCCGGGAGAGTAGCTCCAGAGCAGTAGGGTAGGCTGAGTCAGTCACCGGTAAGTGCTGCACCAAGGCTCTGGCCTCACCTTCCAGGACAGACAACAAATAGGCCAACTTTTGGGCGGGTCCGAGGTCCGGGCGGGCATCAACCAAGCTTTCAAAGAGATTCAGGAAGCCCAGCCAGTGGTCCAAGCGACCGTCAAAATGTGGCAGTTCCAGTGTGGGCAGTCTACTCAACAGTCCGGGGCCTGTAACCACTGAGGCCTCCGGCTTGGCCTGGACAGGCACCCGGCTCTTCAAAATTTCCCGAGCTCGTTGGCTGATGTCATCCCCCAGGCACAAAATCTGGTCGTAGTCACCAACAACCTTATCGCGGGCTGCCTGGTCCAGCATCTCCAGGCCCACGTCACCGATGAACTCATTGAAACGTGTGAGCAAAGCGTCAACAGCACTGAGTCTCGAGTTCAACTGCTCGGACCGACTGAGCGTAGCCTCTTCAAGCTCAGAGCGCTCAGCGGTTGCTGCTGCTGAGGCGAACCACCTCAGTTGTGAGGTCAATCCAGCAGCTGCCTCCCTCACTGCTTTCAGTGAGGCCATTGTGACAATCAAATCAAAATAAAGTTTGAATAGTAGCCAGACAACAAAACAATGGGTACCTAATAGATTATTACAGTGAAATTTAAACTTAAATTTTAATACTAATCTCAAATCCGACCCTGTACTTAACCAATAATTGCATTATAACAATACCAATTCCAAATGGGTTGTATAAACCGTTGTTGGTATCAACCACAAGGGTGTTAAAAATATGTCAACAATTGACTGTGAGCCCGGCTGACACAGCAACAAATCAATTTAAAATGTTCAACATGAACCACGCTCTGCTACCAGATGTTCGACGCCAAACCAGGGCAAGTTCTGGCCTGTCGAAAGGTTCGCGAATCGCGAAGCTTATCTTGCCTCAATCAATTTAGGTTGTCCGTCTCACATAACCTACATGGGCACCTATGAAACGTCAGAAGCTAGGTGCACGGTTCCAAATGGGTTTCACTTACCTGTGCTGGTGACGATCCGCCCTGCAGGTCACGCCGGTTCTGTGTGTGTGTGTAAGTGTCTTTGAATGTGTAATGTGTGTGGAGTCGGTGTCAGATCCGACGATGCTCCAAAGGACGCCGGTCCGTACGGCGAGCAACGGCACGGGATGCACCACACCAATTGTTCAACTGTTCACAAGTAGGCTTAGGGCCTGAACTAAACAGATCGCACTCGGCACCGATTGTCTGTTCCAAAACTATGCCACGGCACGCGCGGTGGGTGGCTCACCTTAGAACGGCAGGTTAGCCCCAAAATGCACAAACTATCCCGGGAATAAACACACAAAAGGGGTGTTTGGCCAAATAGTAACAAATCTTTATCAATAGTTCGAAGTTCTACACGGATTAAACTGGATTTCCCAAATTTTAACAAAAAGCCATGTCTTAGAACAAAAAACGAATTACAAGTGACATGACAGTGACAGTTGCCCAAAACGTCACAAAGGCCGCGTTCGGAAAACGAGTATGGAACGCAACAGGGATCTACCAAAATGCAGAATTTATATCTAGACTTGAAAAAAAATTACAATTCCTCGCTTTTATCATTAGATCATCAATCAGCGGAAATGGTTGAGCTTGTGGTACTACTATTTTATTCAAGTCTCTGAAGTCTATACATAGTCTGGATTTTTTGTTATCCTCTTTTTTGAATGCTAATGTAACAGGTGCAGCAAATGGACTGTATGATTCTTCTATTAATTTTCTATCGAGTTATTTTGCTATTTGGTCTTCTATTTCTTTTTTATCTTCAACACTGCATCTGTAAGGTCTCTTACTACAATATTTGTCCACCAATAAGTCTATTCTCGCTTCATATCCATTAACCGTGCCCACATCATATTTATGTTTCGCAAAAATCGAATCATATTTGCAAATCAGTTTATCTATTTCAGACTTTTGAAAGTGATTCAAATGATTTATTTTTATTTCAAAATCTTCTTTTACATGTTCATTAAAATTTATTGTGTATTCTTGTATAGCGTCATTGCTTTTTGTATCCGTAGAAATTTCTTCCACATTATTTTCATTGTATAAACTCTGTTTACGAGTTATTTTTAAATCTTCATCTTGAATTAGTTTGAACTTTTTTATCAAGTCTAATCCTATCAAAAAATCGTACTTGAAATTCTTGTCATCAATAATGTATACATCAACACTTTTTTCTAGATCAAATATTTTAACATGTAAATTTGTCAAACCACTTGTTTTTTTAACACCATTAATCGTTACTAAATCTGCTTCGTTTATATTGTTTCCTTTTATATTCAACAATTTTGAATTTATCAAAGAAACATTTGAGCCTGAATCATAAACTCCATCTATTTCTATTTTTCCATTCAGCAGTAGTTTGACATTTATTAATGGTGTTACAATTAGTTTTTTTGATCAGTTTCATTTAACTCCGCTTCTATGACTGAATTGTTTACATGTTTGATGAAACTTTTCTTTACTTTATCATCTTCTTTTATTCTAAACCAACAAGTAGCCTCAGAGTGATACCGAGTACCTTTATTTAGCTTTTCACAAATTACATGGATTTTGATCTTCATTTTTACCTTTGGTTCTTTGATACACATTTTTTTTCTTATCCGCAAAGCTCTTTTTATTTACCAATTGTTCGTATTTGCTCACTTCATTAAATAAATCAACAGTGTCTTTTAACGTTTCTCTATCAATTTTATTAAGAATAAATTCCGGTAAACCAGCTGCAATAAGATCTATCAAGGTACCGGTGTCAATTGATTCTCTCATATCTAATAAGAGTTTTTCTTTTTTTATAGCATAATCCAACAATGAACCATCCTTGTATTTAAACGATAATGTATAAGTAACTGGAATCCATCCCTTGTTTGCAAACGTTTCACAGAATTTATTTTTCCATGTTGACCATTCCGAGTCCATTGTTAATTTTATAATCATTGAGCCGTACCAATCCATACAAGACTTATCCATGAATAATCTGAGTATTTCTATTTTATTTTCATCTGTCCTCACATCAAAGCGTATACATTCTTTTTCAAAAATATTCATCCACTGGTTTGCATTCGAAGTTTTGCTTGTAAATTTTTCAATAACAAACTGATCTGCAATGTATTTTAAGTTCTGCCGTTTATGTTCCTGTGAATTTTCTATTAATTTCTCTAATAATCTCTCCAATGTACCGGGTTCAGTTTGATGTGCATCAGCAAATTGTTCTTGATTTGTCTCTTCCAGAAATTGGTCCCCAAATTGTAAATTATCATCTTCATCTATGTAAATTGTTCTAAGTTCTTCTGTCATTGTTATCCAAACTCTTCTTGTCTGGTACCTTTTTTTTAAACTATTTTTTATTTTACGATACGCATTGGTTTTTATTATTTCCACATGACAAGAAGCTGGTTGTAACTCTTCTGGTATTGCGTATACTTTATTATCACATGTGCCTATTGTGCTTATAGACAAAACATTTGTTTTTCCATCACTTCCAGGCAATAGCGTGAATTCAAAGCGAAGTTTCGCCATTTCGGACATATTTTTTAACAAAAAATGTCGTTTTATAAGGTATTTGTTCTGGTGTAATTAATGAAACTAAAATGTGTTGCTGTAAATAAACAAACCTGTAATTAAAGAAACGACATTTTAAGTATTTTATTACACCAGTCGATTCTTGTTAGGATAAAGATAAGATATTACTTATAATATTTAACAACAATAAAATATATTTTTCAATCTGTCATGCCGTCTTGACATCTCTCTGCACACGTACAACTATCATAAATAATATCTTTGGTGTAGTAGACCAAAGAGTATTAAAGCAAATATTAAGAAATATACTTTCTTTACATATATAGTAAGTATACCTAAGTAAGTATATATATATACATATAGGCATAAATTAAGCATTTCAGTTGATATTCTATAAATAAGAAATAAAATATGGATACTGAATGATGTTTTTATTATATTGTAGGTAATTTTTTTTTCGAGGGAGTCCCGGGGTTATTTTTTTTATTTCACGCAAATGTTCGGGATTTTTGAAGTTTTTATCCGGGTTCTGTAATTTAGTTGATGGCAGCCCTAGCTGTAACCAATAATCATTGCAAAAATCCTTCTTAACTTGGGTAAGTCGCACGCAGTAAGTGTTTACTACGTGTTTGCGTGCACGCCATAGACAGCGGCGGCGGCGGCCTTACCCATTGCGAGGCTCCGGGCGCCGCGGGCGGCAGATCTTTGTTAACCGACTTCCAAAAAGGAGGAGGTTATATGTATGTTTGTGTGACTTTATATGTTTTTTTTTTTTGAAGTGAAAACTTCTTTAGCGGCGTTGTACACTTTTTTTGTAATGGGTAAAAAATGTTAAACTCGCGTCAGGACACGTGACCTGATCGAAAATTCGTAAGACGGATGGAGAGTAGAAACTTCTTTATCGGCGTTGTACACTTTTTTTTAATGGGTAAAAAATGTTAAACTCGCGTCAGGACACGTGACCTGATCGAAAATTCGTAAGACGGATGGAGAGTAGACAGCTGGCGTGGCGTAGGAGAGGGAGTATACCCCTCTCTTTCTACGGCGCGGCGAAAATGTATGCCTGCGCCGGCTGTTTCGTTTAGGCGGCGTAGGGCGCTTGCGCGAATGTTCGTGTGTGTTTATGTTACAGCGTGCAATGTAATATAAATTGTCACGTTTGTGTACGATAGCGCAATAAATAAATATTTTATTCCACCACATAAAAAATAGTACTTTTATTCTGATAATTAAAGCAATTCGTGCAAAATTATTCCATAACCATTCCAAAATATCCAAAACGCACAACGTTAATACTTAAGTTTTCACTTCTGCCGGCACTCCCGGAGTGCAACCCGTCGTTTTTTTTATGTATGTTCACCGATTACTCGAAGACGGCTGGACCGATTCCAAAATTATCGCTATATCGCTCATCCCTATAATTTCCAAATTTTTTGATAAATTTATTCTTAAGCAACTCAACTCATATTTAGAACACAATATGATCCTCTGCAATGAACAAAAAGGTTTCAGAGAAAAAAAACTATTAACATGGCAATTTATGATTTCTTACACACAGTGATGACGAATATGGATCAAAATAAACCTGTGTGCAGTATATTCTGTGACATGACTCAGGCGTTTGACTACGTTCAACACAACATTCTGCTTGAGAAACTCGAAGCATATGGCATTAGAGGTAATATATTAAAACTATTTGAGTCATATCTTCAGCGCAGAAATCAAATAACCGAAGTCAGTAGGATAAATATAACAACAAAGCGAGAAGACTCACATCGGTCGCAAAAACGTGAGGTTATGTATGGTGTACCACAGGGATGTGTTTTGGGACCTCCCCTGTTTACGTTATATATTAATTAATGACTTGCCGAAGTCCACAGTACAACCTATGAGCCTTTTTGCCGATGACAGTGTAGTGACAATTGAGTATAGAGATCGTGACACATATAAATCTGACATTAATAACTCACTAATTGCAATTATAGAATGGTTAAATAAAAACAATTTAAAAATTAATTTAACTAAGACTAAAGTCATGCACTTCAGTCAACGCTCCTTGACATTAAATAACAATCTAGACATAAACTATAATAATAATATTGACGAAGTTGACACAACAAAATTTTTAGGACTTACTATTGACAATAAATTAAATTGGAAGACACATATATTGGGATTATCAGTAAGAAAATAAGTAGGTACTTCAGCATATTATGCTCTGTACAAACTGACAGCAGTGATTAGTGTAGATGCTTTGCTCACCGCTTACTACGGCCGGGTGGTGGAGTCCATTTTAAGATACGGTATTATCTTTTGGTGCAACTCAACTGACCGGGAACTTATATTTAAAACTCAAAAACGTTGTATTAGATCGATGTTCAAACTTGAAACCACTCAGAGTTGCAAGCCTTATTTTAAAACATACAAAATCTTGACATTAACTTCACTTTTTATTAAATATATTAATTTCACATTTTCTAATATATATTAGAAAATGCAATAATATTAAGATCCAACCCTCACCTCTTTTCTCGCATGGCAGATCGATTTCCTCGTAATAGACGAGACAACAGTCAAATTTGCCTAAATCAATATAGAACGGCACTTATGCGGAAAAGTGCCTTTTGCATGACTCCAAAAATATATAATAAACTACCTAAAATCTGGAAGCAGTTACCTGACGTAGCGTTCAAAAAGAAAGTCAGAAATTTCCTAGCAGATAAAGCCTATTATAATTTAAACGAATTTTTCGATGAGAGATTTTGACCATGTTTACTAATTCTAATTTATTGTTTAATAATCTATATTTTTAATGTTCTCATAATAACATGTGTACTTTATTTTATTAATATTTGCATGCTAATTTTTAAGGCAAACGTGATGATCTATGCTATCCCTACTACTTTTAACATTTCTTGCATGCTGACAATTTGTTTTGTAAATGATAAATGATTTTTATTTCTGTAAGTAGGTTTGTATGTACAAACACTTTTACACGTCAATCATATTTTTTTTAAACTAGATGAGGTCGGCGTTTCCTAACTGACTATTCTGAGAAGAAAGGCCGAAACAAACTCAGAAGTCACAGTCTTTTTTAAAGTCCAGACAAAATCTTGGTCAGATCGTGTGAAGACCATGTAGATTGGTGTCTGAAATGGTCTTTTGAGGAAAGAACCTCACAGATTGAGCGGACCTGTCCAATCAGTGCACGCATTTGTCAAAAATCGTGCAGCTCAACTCAGAACTTGAGGAGCTCAACGATTCGACGAACAATACCAAAGACAGGACATTTGTGTAGGCCGCATAAACTACTCAAACTGCCAGATCATGATTAAAACTAAGAAGGAAAAAAGAAATGACCCACATAGTCCTCACATTCACAATAATTAAATAAAAAATAATAATAAAAATTACTTACAAAGTAAATATTCATGTCATTGTCTAAATAAAATTCATCAATGTCAATGTGTATATAAAAAATCCGGACATAATCTTTGAGGACCATGTAGATTAGTGTCTGAAATGGTCTTTTGAGGAAAGAACCACACAGATTGAGCGGACCTGTCCAGTCAGTGCACGGATTTGTCAGTAACCGTGCAGCTCAACTCAGAACTTAAGGAGCTCAACGATTCGACGAACAATACCAAAGACAGGACATTTGGGTAGGCCGCATAAACTACTCAAACTGCCAGATCATGATTAAAACGAAGAGAGAAAAAACAAAAAATTACCCACATAGTCCTCACATTCACAATAATTAAAATCATATAATACTTTATACAGTAAATGTACAGTCAACAAAGGAGTTAAGTATACAGGAGCGTCGGATATAGTTGAAGTTTACTAAGAAACCGATGGATGTTCTGGACTGAAATTTAATTTAATAAATGAGCTGTTTGTTTTCTATTAATAAACTAAAATTTTATTCGAGAATATCCATCGGTTTCTTAGTAAACTTCAACTATATCCGACGCTCCTGTATACTTAACTCCTTTGTTGACTGTACATGTCATTATTTAAGTAAATAGATACTTAAAAAAAAAAAAAAGAAAATTATTAAAGTGTAAAATAGCAAAATAAAAACAACATTCTAAACCTATTGGAGCAGCTCAATCCCAAGCCTTTTTGTCCTCAATATAGTCTTTTACAGTCTAATAGGCTTTCTGACATAGTTTTCGCTTTATAAAAGATTTGAATTTATTAAGGCTTAGTTCTTGAATGTGGCTAGGAAGTTTATTATAAAAACGTATACATTGGCATCTAAACGAGCCACCTATTTTTTTGAGCCTTGTTGTAGGAACAACAAATTTGTGTTTGTTCCTAGTATTTATGTTATGGATATCACTGTATTTTTTAAACAGATTAATATTTTTATGTGCATACAAAAGATTATCATAAATGTACTGAGAAGGCACAGTCATTATATTAATCTCTTTAAATTTGTCTCTGAGGGAGTGTCTGGGACTTAATTTATAAATGGAACGAATTGCCCTTTTTTGTAAAATAAAAATTGTCTGAATATCGGCGGCATTTCCCCACAACAGAATACCGTACGACATCACACTATGAAAATAACTAAAGTATACTAAGCGGGCTGTCTCTAAATCAGTTAAATCACGAATTTTCCTAACGGCGTATGCTGCAGAGCTAAGCTTTTTTTGACAATTTATCTATATGGGGGCCCCATTGAAGCTTGGCATCCAACGTTATGCCTAGGAATACTGTGGTATCTTCAGGTTTCAACTCTTCATCCTTAATGAGAACACTAGTTTCTACTTGTCTAACGTGGGGTATGGTAAACTTAATACATTTCGTTTTTTTTCCGTTAAGAAGTAGGTTATTGACATTAAACCAGTTAACTACTTTTGCAAGGGCGTTATTTACATTGTCAGTAACCAGCTGCTGACGTTTGAGTTTAAATAAAAGTGAAGTGTCATCTGCAAACAACACTATATCATGTTCATCCCTTATGAGGTAAGGCAAGTCATTTATATAAATAATAAATAAAAATGGGCCGAGAATTGAGCCCTGAGGGACCCCCATTCTTACTACAGATCCGGGTGACCTTTTTCCGTTAACATCAACTCTCTGAATCCTATCACTTAAGTAAGAAGTAAGAAGATCCAGAGAGGCGTTCCGGATTCCGTAGTGGTGCAGTTTCCTGATTAATGTTTCATGAAGAACACAATCGAATGCCTTGGACAAATCGCAAAAGATGCCCAAAGCATCGCATTTGTCCTCCCATGCATTATAAATATGTCCTAAAAGTTCAACTCCTGCATCGGTAGTCGAACGACCCCTTGTAAATCCGAACTGTTTGTTATGTAGTAATTTATTTTTATTAAAAAATCTTTGCAATTGATTTAAAATAAGTTTTTCAAAAATTTTACTAAAAGTAGGTAGTACTGAAATAGGTCTATAATTAGTGGGGTCTGATGTACTACCCGATTTAAACAACGGTATTATTTTACTGTTTTTCATAAGATCAGGAAACTCACCACGGTCAATACAATTATTAAATATAACAGCTAAAGTAGGTGCTACAATGTCTATAATCGACTTAGCAACATCCACAGAATTACCCCATAGATCTGCGGTCTTTTTAACATTTAACGTGTGAAAGGTTTTAATTATATCTTTACAGGTTACATATTGGAAGTGAAATTCAGAATCGCAAACTGGAACGTTTTCTTTAAGTAAAGACTCTGCAGCAATGGGTGATGAGTTAAGAGATTTAGTAGTTGATACGGGAATCTCTGCAAAGAAATTTTCAAAGGCCGCGGCGACTTGACAATCTGATTTAATTATATTGTCATCAATAACAAGTCTATAGTCACTACTTCGGGTGCATGACCTTCCCGTTTCGCTATTAATGACATTCCAAGTCGTTTTAATAATGTTACTACTATTTTTAATTTTTGAACTCAAATAACGTGTCTTGGCAATACTACAAACTTTTTTAAATATTTTAGAATAATTCTTAACATATAAATTAAATTCAGCAGTGTTTATACAAATCCGTTCTTCATATAATTCATAAAGTCGTTTTCTACTTTTATGTATACCAATGGTGGCCCAGTCACTGAAGGAAGCAATACTATTAACCGATAATGTTTTTGGAATAAATGTGTTATCAAATTGTGTGCAATACATATTAAAACAATCATTATATTGTTGATTAGGGTCATCATTAGTGAACAAAAGTGGTAATTTACCCATGAGTTTAGTTTTAAATGTTTCCAAGCGATTAGTTGTTTTTGGATTAACAGTGATATCTTTTTTAGTAACCTTTTTGTTTTTTTTTGGAATAGTGATTAATTGTCCACAATGATCTGAGTCTATTAGGTTAATAATGTCTTTGTGGGTTGGTATAACATCTGTATAAATGTTATCCCCACTAGAATAACTCCTACTAGTGCCACATGCCTATGTGGCACTAGTAGGAGTTATTCTAGTGGGCTCCAAAAATTGGTTTGCAAGATTGTATGACTGAAACAAACTTATAATTTTAGTACTTAACCCAGAATTTTCTAACAAATTAACATTAAAATCACCACAAATGATGATGGACTTGTTTGTATTACAGATTTTGTGCAACACTTCATCCATAACTTTTTCAAAACAATCATACAATCCTGAAGGAGGTATTGTACTCATGTTTGAGCTTGTGCAAATAAATGATTATCTTATCTTAAGAAATAAATAAAAATATATGTATATTTTTTGCAACAGGGACTGAAAAGGGGTCTGAAAAATTCGAAGTGGGGCAACTAGGGCATGTGGGGTATCATATGAAAGAGCGCACTTTGCATATTCTCAAAAATTTTTTTTTTTTAGTCCCCATATTTTTCGACTTTTGATGAAAAATGTAAAAAAAAAAACCGTTCCCCGCCTTATCTCCGAAGTTTGCAAAGAGAAAAATCTGAAATTATTCTATGTGATAGAAGTTTATGTAAAGATTACATGAAAAATAAATGATGGTACGGAACCCTCGGTGCGGTCCGACTCGCTCTTGCCCGGTTTTTTTAAACTAAAAGTGACAATCTTTTTTGTTGAATCTTTATTAATTGCTGAGCCAAATATTGCCAAGTTTCAAGTTTAATAACCAAATAAATAAGATTTTTCATATAACCTGCATCCCCGCTTTTCACCCCCACAGGGGTGGAATTTCGTAAAATTGTTTGGGATGTGTTCATTACTTGACTCAAATATTATTTATACCAATTTTTGAGTTAATTAAGCCACGCAGTAAAATCCTCCCCCATAAAGTTAACTACCCCTTTTCACCCCGTTAAGGTTGAATTTCCAAAAACCCCTTCTTAGTGGATACATACTTGTTACACACTCCAAATCGTTTGATATCTCAGTCAGGATCATCGAATGCATACTAATACCAATGCACTAATGCATATTACTATTCAAGTATTCCGTTACCTACCGTCCAGCGGGGTAATTGCGTAACGTACTATCAGTAGCAATGGGTTTCATTTTGACAGTTCAACAACATTGATTGCGTAATTTACGTTGTTAAGCAGTCACATATTTCGAACATATAAAGCAATGGACAGCAATATCCTTCAAAATGCTACATAATTAAGATCGATAGTGTGTTACGCAATAAGGGTGCTGGACTGCTGGTCCGTCCGCGCGTCCTACACAATAAGGGTGCTGGACTGCTGGTCCGTCCGCGCGTCCTACACAATAAGGGTGCTGGACTGCTGGTCCGTCCGCGCGTCCTACACAATAAGGGTGCTGGACTGCTGGTCCGTCCGCGCGTCCTACACAATAAGGGTGCTGGACTGCTGGTCCGTCCGCGCGTCCTACACAATAAGGGTGCTGGACTGCTGGTCCGTCCGCGCGTCCTACACAATAAGGGTGCTGGACTGCTGGTCCGTCCGCGCGTCCTACACAATAAGGGTGCTGGACTGCTGGTCCGTCCGCGCGTCCTACACAATAAGGGTGCTGGACTGCTGGTCCGTCCGCGCGTCCTACACAATAAGGGTGCTGGACTGCTGGTCCGTCCGCGCGTCCTACACAATAAGGGTGCTGGACTGCTGGTCCGTCCGCGCGTCCTACACAATAAGGGTGCTGGACTGCTGGTCCGTCCGCGCGTCCTACACAATAAGGGTGCTGGACTGCTGGTCCGTCCGCGCGTCCTACACAATAAGGGTGCTGGACTGCTGGTCCGTCCGCGCGTCCTACACAATAAGGGTGCTGGACTGCTGGTCCGTCCGCGCGTCCTACACAATAAGGGTGCTGGACTGCTGGTCCGTCCGCGCGTCCTACACAATAAGGGTGCTGGACTGCTGGTCCGTCCGCGCGTCCTACACAATAAGGGTGCTGGACTGCTGGTCCGTCCGCGCGTCCTGCACATCGAACATCGCCATAACTTGTTTTACACAGTGATTTGATAGGAACCGCCATCGCGCCAGTAGTTAATGCTCTTTATTAAAATGCTTATATAACGACATAATATGTTTGGTTGTTAGTGGCCGTGGGGACCATTTTGTGCGGTCCCCTTTTATTTCTCTTTTCCATCATCATCATCTATCTATAACCTATTCATTGAGACCATTCCAAGGAGCCCAAACACGATACCTCTGCTGTAAGTTATGGGAATTGGGTATCCTGCAAATTCCAAGTGATGCTGCAGCAGCAGTTTTATGATACTATGTTCTTCTACTATCATTGAAGTAATGAAATGCCAAATATCGACTCAATCAGACCTGTGGAATAAGCTCACATGAATTCATCAACTAGAAAAGTGCTGATAATCTTCAAACGGCGGAACCGATTTTCTTGAATCATAGCTAAGAACACTCTCGATCAAGTCACCTTTCAAGCAAAAAACACGACGGGTTGCACTCCGGGAGTGCCGGCAGAAGTGAAAACACGACGGGTTGCACTCCGGGAGTGCCGGCAGAAGTGAAAACACGACGGGTTGCACTCCGGGAGTGCCGGCAGAAGTGAAAACACGACAGGTTGCACTCCGGGAGTGCCGGCAGAAGTGAAAACACGACAGGTTGCACTCCGGGAGTGCCGGCAGAAGTGAAAACTTAAGTACCTATTAACGTTGTGCGTTTTGGATATTTTGGAATGGTTATGGAATAATTTTGCACGAATTGCTTTAATTATCAGAATAAAAGTACTATCTTTTATGTGGTAGAATACAATATTTATTTATTGCGCTATCGTACACAAACATGACAATTTATATTACATTGCACGCTGTAACATAAACACACACGAGCATTCGCGCAAGCGCCCTGCGCCGCCTAAACGAAACAGCCGGCGCATGCATACATTTTCGCCGCGCCGTAGAAAGAGAGGGGGTACTCCCTCTCCTACGCCACGCCAGCTGTCTACTCACCATCCGTCTTACGAATTTTCGATCAGGTCACGTGTCCTGACGCGAGTTTAACATTTTTTACCCATTACAAAAAAAGTGTACAACGCCGCTAAAGAAGTTTCTACTCTCCATCCGTCTTACGAATTTTCGATCAGGTCACGTGTCCTGACGCGACTTTAACATTTTTTACCCATTACAAAAAAAGTGTACAACGCCGCTAAAGAAGTTTTCACTTCAAAAAAATCTATATCTGTTTAGCCGTTTGGGAGCTATGATAGATGGCACAGACAGACACACAGATACACACGTCAAACTTATAACACCCCTCTGTTTTTGTCGGAGGTTAAAAAGTATGATATGTGTGTACATAAAGTAATAATAAGTAATAGGTACTTACTGCTTCATTATTTTACTAATCTCTGCACGCTCAGTCTTAAACGAGACGTGTCGAGAGTCAATCAATGAATATATTATGAGCGTGTGTCGACCGACATCGGTCATGTTGCAGCAAGCACCTACACCCGCACAAGCCGCGCAAGTACTCGCTGCAGGAGGGCGCGCGCGGCGTGCTCGGCGGCGCGGGCGGCGCGGGTGAGCGGCGCGTGTCCATCGAGCCCGCCGAGGAGTCGCTGCCCGAGGCGGACGCCGACGAGCTGGCCGCTCACCGCAGCGACGACCCGCGCGCGCTGCGTCGCCACAAGATACAGCCCCGGGTCAGTCCACCACCTCAACACCTCACCAACTACCCATTGGCCGTTATCTAGCTATATAATTGAACTTCCATACTCCTTTTTGTTCCCAGGGTTCAACGGTTCACATGGGCCGCAAGGATGGTGGCGATAAAGTGCAGAGTATATTAACAGATGCCTACAAGAAGATGTATGATCACAGCCCACACGCGGTAAGCCATCTCCCACGTAAGTAGCGGACAGTGCGGCGAGTAGAGCTGTTCGGTATCAGCACTGGTGACTGGTGTTGCAGGTGTTCGTGCAACTGGACGAGCTGCTGGCCACGGAGGACGGCGAGGCGGAGTGGAAGGAGACGGCGCGCTGGATCAAGTACGAGGAGGACGTGGAGGAGGGCTCTGCGCGCTGGGGCAAGCCGCACGTGGCGTCGCTGTCGTTCCACTCGCTGCTGAATCTGCGCCGCTGCCTGGAGACCGGCGTGGTGCTGCTGGACCTGGACGAGAAGGACCTGCCCGGCGTGGCCTACCGCGTGGTGGAGCGCATGGTGGCGGAGGGACTCATCGAGGAGGACGACAAGCCCGTGGTGATGCGCTCGCTGCTGCTGCGTCACCGCCACGTGCATGACGACCGCTTCCGCTTCTCCATCAGCGGCCGCAAGCATTCCTCGTACACCAGCCTGCAGGTGAGCCACACTCACGCATTTACTTCGATCAACCTCAAAAATTTAAATTCATCGTCATCATTGGGAGGCTATTCCAGAAAGCCGAAGCTAACCGAAGCTAACCGAAGAGCGCCAGATGAAACGCCGCGGAGCCGCGCGGCCTTGACGCCCGCGCCTTGCCATAATAACTTATCGGTTGTCGAATGCCACAATGAACCTTATCGGTTTCAAATACCTACACGAAAAGTACAAAAATGATAACTAGAAAAATAATCTGTCGTGTCAGATAGCGAGTCACGTTTACTGAACGTTAGGTACTTATTATAATCTGACGTTTGGCATGTACCGGACGGAATGTACGTTTGTGAAAATGGTCAAGGCTAATCCGATACGAAGGACTCGGCTATCGACTGCTGTAACAAACAACTGTGACATAACACCTCTAATCAACACGTACGACAAAGCATCGAGCGCACGCCCGCCCGGGCGCCCGCGC
This sequence comes from Oligia strigilis, assembly GCA_951800025.1. Classification (NCBI taxonomy): domain Eukaryota; kingdom Metazoa; phylum Arthropoda; class Insecta; order Lepidoptera; family Noctuidae; genus Oligia; species Oligia strigilis. The sequence continues at coordinate 30,716,750 of OX637540.1, read as the reverse complement.
GTACTTGATGTTCTGCAACACGCCGGGACGCGCTGGGACGCGCTTGCGACTGTGCGCCCTGTGCGGCCCGCCACGGCCGCCACTCGTGCGATCCGTGCGAGTGTATGGAGTCCTGTTTCAAGCCTGAAACGAGTTCCTGTTCTATACCCCTTTTATTTTATTATTAGACTTGCAACAATGTTAAATAGACTTTTTGGGCATGTGACTTATTGCGGCAATCTCACCTTTTCGAAAGTGGTTAGGTAGGTACTCAATTAATGCCGTGAATATACATCGAAAGAAATGAACTAGAAGGCTTTTGATTGGGCTTATCGTCAATTAATTTTGATTTTCTGAACATGTTCACTTGACTTCAGATGTAATATATTTTCTCGTTGATCTGTGACCGCGTCGCCGTCGTGCAACATGCATGTGGTTGCCGGCGCGCTCGGGGCGCCCGGCGCCCGGCGCCCGGCGGAGCCGCGGAGTCGAGCGAGTGTGTTGTGTCGCAGTCGCTGTGGCTGGAGGAGGGCGGGCCCGCCGCACGCGCGCGCTGCTCCGTGTGCAGCACCACGACCGCCTGCCGCCGCCACAGCGCGCACCTCATCGTACGGACCGCCGCCCCCGCGCCTGTGTGCCTCACCCTCCGCTACCACATCATCAGCTTGTCTTCTCGATAGTTCGCTCACGTCATCGTACGGCTGATAGACGTAGCATCGTACATGACGCTCATCTATCCTTGTGTGACTACATTTAGTTGTTTCTAGTTGTTGTTGTTTTCAGTTTGGATTGTTGTTTGTTGCCAACGCCATCACGACTGGACTCGCTGTGCCGTCCGTCGGGACAGTGTTATATCACCGGTCTGCAGTCATTAGTCACTACACCACTAATCCCTAGTATTGACTAGGGACTCGTGCATGACTGACAGTACTGCTGTCAGTCATGCACGAGTCTGTATCTCAACACACCAAACGGCTTCAGTGACACTCATGTCATCAAGTAGCTTCTACTCCTGGCCTCGAATCTTGAACACCAACTCAATCCCGATGTAAAACCTTAAATCGGGGACAATCATTCTTATCTACTTCTTTAATAAAACAGTTAGTCCATTGAAAAGAGGCAGTATGGAAATCTGAAAAATGTATGCGCTTTGGTCCAAATGTTCACCACCAACGAGACCTACATATTATGTCACTTAATGATTTATTTAATGAGGAGAAACTTTTACAAAGACACCCATAATATAAAACCTGGCAGTGAAAAGTAAATAAAACTTATTGGTTTTAATAACTCCAGCCGAAACGATTTAACCCCCGACGCAAAAACGACGGGGTGTTATAAGTTTAACGTGTCTGTGTGTGTGTCTGTCTGTGGCATCGTAGCTCCCGAACGGATGAACCGATTTTGATTTTCTTTTTTTTTGTTTGAAAGAAGATTTAGTCGGGAGTGTTCTTAGCTATGTTTGATGAAAATCGGTCCAAGATGGCCGCCGCCACAAAATGGCGGATTACAAATTTTTTCACAACACCCTCAATATGGGTATCAAATGAAAGGGCTTGACTAGTAGAATGCTATAATACACTATGATAAATTTCAAATCCAAGATGGCCGCCACCACAAAATGGCAAATTAAATTTTTTTTTCATTACTCCCTCAATATGGATATCAAATGAAAGGGCTTGACTAGTAGAATATTATACACTATGATAAATTTCAAATCCAAGATGGCCGCCACCACAAAATGGCGAATCACATTTTTTTCACAACTGCTTCAATATAGGTATCAAATAAAAGGGCTTGACAAGTAGAATAATGTACACTATATTGAAAGGGAATGACGAATATTAACTAACGAAATGAAAACTACAAACTTGAAAATTATTTTTCAGCCTTCAACATAATAATATGTGATAAATCGACACTGATTTATTTGTCACATTAGAAAGATAAAAAAAGCAAAATAATGAAAAAAATAAGGAATCACTACAAAAAGCATGAAATAAAAAAATAAATTAAAAATTTAAAAACCCCCGACACAAAATAATAAAAATATTAAGGTATCCCTACAAAAAGCATGAAATAAAATTTTATTTAAATAGAAATTCATATGGAAGTCGGGGGACCTCTTAGAATAGAAGGTGTTCCACAGAACGGTCCCCCGACATCCATATGAATTTTTATTTAAATAAAATTTTATTTCATGCTTTTTGTAGGGATACCTAAATTTTTTTATTATTTTGTGTCGGGGGTTTTTACAACCATAAATGTTATTCAAAAGGATGGCAAATGATGATGGTCATCATAAAACCGTAGCCTATACGGAAAATTACAGATAGATTTTTCCCCTGGAAATATATCTGAGAGGCATTTGACCATCCTGAGTAATTTGGAACCCGTAATGTGACAACTTTCGCCCCCAAATTGCCCGACCGATATAGCTCGGCTCATAAGTGGTATAGCGTTAACTTATGAGTTGGGGAGGAGCTTCCCACTTACAAATGTTTTCCGAATTGAGAATTTGTGAACAATGTACAGTCAACAAAAGAGATTATAAGTATGCAAGATCGTCGGATATAGTTGAAGTTTAGTAAGATACCGGGAGTTGAGAAAAAAAAATTGTAATTCGTCACTTTGTTGTGGCGGCCATCTTGGATTTAAAATTCGTTATAGTGTATAGTATTCTACTATTAAAGCCCTTTCATTTGATACCCATATTGAGGGAATTGTGAAAAAATATGTTATCCGCCATTTTGTAGCGGAGGCCATCTTGGACCGATTTTCATCAAACATAGCTAAGAACACTCCCGACTAATACACCATTCAAACAAAAAAAACTAAATAAAAATCGGTTCATCCGTTCGGGAGCTACGATGCCACAGACAGACACACACACAGACACGTCAAACTTATAACACCCCGTCGTTTTTGCGTCGGGGGTTAAAAAATAAGTCATAACTTAGCCAAAATTCGCATAAAGCTGAAAATTGGTAGAGACGTTAAATACATCATTATAAATAAAATGACAAAATGCCCCTTCGATCCTACTTCTGCAAAAAAATTTATTCAAGGTCAAACGTTCAAAATTAAGGTTTTTTCCATTTTTCTCGAAAACGGTACGTTTTATCGTGAAAATAGATCAGACAAAAGTTGTAGATCATACAATTCTCTACAAAAAATGGTTCAGTTACTTTTTCTCTTACGTCTCACTATTTGTGGGGTAAATAAAAGTATTAAATGCTATGTCCGTCTAAAACCGGATTAAAAAAACCGGATAAAGGTATCCTATGACCGTCTCCTGGTTCTAAGCTAACCCCACCAATTTTCAGCCAAATCGGTTAAGCCGTTCTTGAGTAAATAATCGTGTAACTAACACGACTTTCTTTTAGATAATTATAGATTACAATCAATATCATTACTTTTTACCGACTTCACAAAAAGGAGGAGGTACTATGTTCAATCAATCAATCAAAGGATGTTTGTATGTTTTTTTTTTTGTATGTTTGTTCATCGAATACTCCGCCAATTATCGACGGATTTTCAAAATTATTTTTTTGTTCGAAAGTAGATAGTTCTGAGGTGGTCCTACTGTCACCAAGTTAGGATGTGATGATGGGATCTTAGAGAAATCGAGGGCAACCCTCAAATTTTATAGGCTCACTTATTGTTTTTCGCATATTTTATGAAGTATCTTGTGTATTTGCGTATGGTTGTCACCATCTCAGGTAGCTGGGCTGATGATGGAAGGTACAACTCCTAAGAAGTTACTCGAACAGGCAAGGACTGTTTTAGTAAATTGTTTTGATGTTTGATAGGACATTTGCCACATTTGGTCTCATGATCATCAAGTCCTCTCATGATCAGTAAGCTACCTGATGCTGCAGTCAGGATAGTCTGGAGAGTACCTAACTTCTCGACAACTAACATAAATATGTCGTGTTTAGGCTCATTGAAAAGGGCTCGATGTGTGGATAAACGTACTGTTAATGAGGAACACCGAAGTACATAGAGACCTGATGCTGAAGCCAGGAGCATCAGAAAAAGTACAAACCTTGAAATTACAGCACCGTAGTCGTGTTTGGGCTCATTTTAAACAGGACTAAATTTTAAGTTCAATGCAATGTTGACATAAGTCGGGCCTGATGGTGCAGCCAGGATTATCAGCTAGGAGAGTGGAATACTAGGAGAACTCCTCAACAATTAACGTCCCTGCATCGGGAAAAGCAATATTTTGTAAAAGGTGATCAGCATTTGACATTAGGCTATTGTAACTTAGATAAATTACAAACTGACCCACTAAAAAGTAAAAAATAAAAACTTTTTTACAAAAAAAACAACCGACTTCCAAAAAACACTATAAAGTGAAAAATAACTTTAATTTCGGAAGTCGGTGGCAAAAACAAAAAATAATTTAAAAAAATTAAACCGACTTCAAAAATAAATTAACTCAAAATTATGAAATAACTTTAATTTCGGAAGTCGGTGTCTTGGGATCTGTATTTTAGTTTTATGCCACCGACTTCCGAAATTAAAGTTATTTCATAATTTTGAGTTAATTTATTTTTGAAGTCGGTTTAATTTTTTTAAATTATTTTTTATTTCGTAATTTTTAGTTTTTGCACTAGTATTTGACCAAGGTTTTGAGATGTTTTCCCTTTGACACTACACCCGTAGCTCTTATCAATAAGCCAGGCCGTCACACTTACACGTATTAGTCCATATCTTGAAAATTACTGAATCGATCTTGATGAAACTTGCACTGTTCCCTAAGTTGAAGAAAATGTAAGCCAATAAAAAAAAATGGTCACGATCCGATTAATAGTTCCGGAGATATGCGTGGACAAACATACATACATACATACATACATACATACATACATACATACATACATACATACGTCTATGAAATTTTGTATATTTGTTTGGAAGCCCTAATAGATCATCATATGTGAATATAATGCAATTCCAATAATATTACATACATACGTATCGAATTGATAACCTCCTTTTTTTTGAAGTCGGTAAAAATACAAATCCAAAGACACCGACTTCCGAAATTAAAGTTATTTTTCACTTTATAGTGTTTTTTGGAAGTCGGTTGTTTTTTTTGTTTAATAACACAGACCTAAGTATCAGAGTTATTTCATCATAAAGGCAAGCCTTTACGACGTGATTATACACATAATAATGATAAAAAGATCACAACATGTTTTCGTTAGTACTATGTATATCGCGCCAATAGATGTCGTTACGTGTTTCCACTTTTGGAATAAAAAATTGTTATAGAATGCATTAAATTGATTATATCTTTTGATAGACTGAAGCGATTGCGATGAACAACGACTAATCACTACTCCGAGTTCTACACTATATTTGAGTATATAAATATGAACCATATTGGTTTGGTACTTTTTACGTTGAACCTGTTCAAATAGAAAATCTCTCACATCCAAACAGACAAACCGATAAACAGACAAAAAATACAAAAAATTATGAAATGGCATCTGTTGGATATCCTTTAACACCCCAACTATTTTTTTTTTAATATGTTCAATGTACAGAAACGCCTCGTCTACAGATTTGTTATATGTATTATTATTATATGTATAAATAGATGATGTATTTAACGTCTTTGCCAAGTTTCAGCTCTATGCGAATTTTGGCTAAGTCAAATGTCTATTTTGACTGGTCTATGACGTACAAAACTCGATTCCATTTATGTAAACGATAGCGACGATCGCATTCTGTTAGGACAAGGCATTACTTTTGTTACCTCTGTAATTTACGTTTCGGCACTCAAATATACAGGGTTATTTGTAAAACACCAGCAACCTCTTAAGAGGTCATTGTACTCATCATTATGAACAACTTTTACTATGGGACCAAACTTGAAATCGCGAAAAAAAAATCAGCTGTTCCCTACATTTATGTTCGTATAACTCGTCAAAATGTAGGGAACAGCTGATTTTTTTTTCGCGATTTCAGGTTTGGTCCCATAGTAAAAGTTGTTCATAATGATGAGTACAATGACCTCTTAAGAGGTTGCTGGTGTTTTACAAATAACCCTGTATAGCTATATGTACCTACTCGTATATACATGTACTCGTTTATATATTATATATGTACTCGCATCGTATATATTAAACCTAGTTTGTGGGCCGCTGCTGGGCAAAGGCCTCCCCTTTTATCATCCAAACCTCCCTGTCTCGACTCGGGCGTTCCTTGGCCATGTTGGCCAGTTGGCCCTGCTAATGTCACATCGTCGCACTGTCGCACAACAGTTCACCACACACACATGGAAGGTAGTCTTCCTATATCAATAAAATGAAAAGACATCGACATGTGCATCCTGCCCGTCCGCGCGTCCTAACCTACGCAGCTACGGTGCACAAAGTTGCTCACTTACTGAACAACAGAAGTCCTCAAATAAATACAAAATAAATAAAACTAAGAATCAACTAACTACAGAGTCAATAAAGTTAGTTCACATCTAGTTTAGCCTGCAAGTAAGTAGGTACTCAGATATGTGTTTCTTAATTTCATAATCAACGCTTACAATTCCAGCCTTGAAAATTGTTTTTTTGGAATTTCGAATCGCCTATACTCGTACATCACCGTATGTACCTACACCAACACGAGTGACACTCTGCGATGTCTGCGATGTCTGCAGGTCTGTAGTTCCCCGCTACACGTGATGTACATACCTACCATGCGTGCATGCCAACATTGCCAACATTGCCAACACGACACAATCGATACCTATACTATACAGTCGACATCGACGACACATACTAAAATGTTGATTGAAATCAAATACTAATAAGTAAAAAAAAATAGACGTAGGAAGCATTAAGCTTCATCATTGGTTGTGAGTGTATTTGAGCTTGTCTTGCTGTTGTTAAGCATTTGTAACGATAATCTATGCCTAGTCTAGCCATACGTTCTGGTACAATACAAATGTCTTAGGTTTTGGAACAAGCTTACTTTTGGCTTGAGACTGAACTCCGCCGATCAGGAGCTAGCGGTTTGCCAATATTGCAGGACTCATAATGCGAAGCTTAGAGAGAGTGCTTTACGACCGAAAACAAATGTTTGCCTCCTTGCTGCAACTGTTTCTATTATAGGACATACCTAGGTACTCCTGCTAGTACACAGGACCTGCCTAAGGGGCCGCCCGGCCGGCGAACTATTATAGGACATAGGTACTCCTGCTAGTACACAGGACCTGCCTAAGGGGCCGCCCGGCCGGCGAACTATTATAGGACATAGGTACTCCTGCTAGTACACAGGACCTGCCTAAGGGGCCGCCCGGCCGGCGAACTATTATAGGACATAGGTACTCCTGCTAGTACACAGGACCTGCCTAAGGGGCCGCCCGGCCGGCGAACTATTATAGGACATAGGTACTCCTGCTAGTACACAGGACCTGCCTAAGGGGCCGCCCGGCCGGCGAACTATTATAGGACATAGGTACTCCTGCTAGTACACAGGACCTGCCTAAGGGGCCGCCCGGCCGGCGAACTATTATAGGACATAGGTACTCCTGCTAGTACACAGGACCTGCCTAAGGGGCCGCCCGGCCGGCGAACTATTATAGGACATAGGTACTCCTGCTAGTACACAGGACCTGCCTAAGGGGCCGCCCGGCCGGCGAACTATTATAGGACATAGGTACTCCTGCTAGTACACAGGACCTGCCTAAGGGGCCGCCCGGCCGGCGAACTACGCATGCTAAATGCGTAGTTCATACAAACGTAATAACAAAATAATTTGTAAATCAAACATATTCATAAGGTAGTGTGTATTTATTCCGATTGGATTATAGAATATCTAGGTTCCCAAATATATAAATGAATGGATATTGATTGAAAGGCGAGATATAAGAAAAATAAGTTTTCTTTTTAAATTCCTCATATCTCGTCTTTATATCAGTGCCCTTTTAAAATATGTGTTTGGGAACCTAGATATTCTGTAATCCAATCGGAATAAATTGTTTGATTTACAAATTATTTTGGTAAGTATTACGTTTGTATGAACTGCGCATGCTCCGCCGGCCCCTTAGGTAATTTAATACCATTGTATCTATAGATTATTTAATGGAGATTCGTATACTTACTTAATTAAGTACGGTCAAACTTCACTGCAGGTAAGTTTGTTTAACCTTCAATTAATTTTGTACTTTTCAAAAATTGATTTTATGCAGTAGAAACGAAAAAAAACATCAAAATATTAAAAAAAAATCCGGTAATCAAGTGTGAAACCTGAAAACATTGTGGCCTGCGAAAAAATCAATTAATTGACTAATCAAAATCAAAATATTTTATTTCACATAAGCCTACATGGGCACTTATGAAACGTCAGAAGCTAGGTGCACGGTTCCAATTGGTCGTTTCCTATGGAGAAGAACCGGCAAGAAACTCCACGGTTACTCTTTTTAAAAATAATTGGCTTTTACAATATTTTCAAATTACAGTAGGTATGGGAGGATAGCGTAGGCTAATATTTTTTTTAATAGATTCGTTTCACCCTTAGGAGGAACCCTATTGAGAATGGCTCTTTTATTCAAAGTAGTTTAGTTATATTTGATAAAAACTACCTAACTAATAGGTTTTTTATACGATCAAATGAGCATTATGAGTCGTGCACTTTGGAATTTCCACATTTTTCTTTGGTTCGTTTGTGAAACACTAACTGCAATTCTGTATAATGTAATTTTGGTTAAACAAAACGTTTTGGGCACACTTTCACTGTGCGTACACTGTACACGTACAGCTAGGCGCGCAGCTCGTTTCCCGGTAGTATAACTATGAGCTAGCACTTGTAGGCGTGGCAAGCGTGCAGCTCCAGCCTCGACCACATCGTACACTGTACACGTACAGCTAGGCGCGCAGCTCGTTTCCCGGTAGTACCTATAACTATGAGCTAGCACTTGTAGGCGTGGCAAGCGTGCTCCAGCCTCGACCACATCGTACACTGTACACGTACAGCTAGGCGCGCAGCTCGTTTCCCGGTAGTACCTATAACTGGGAGCTAGCACTTGTAGGCGTGGCAAGCGTGCTCCAGCCTCGACCACATCGCTCACTATCAGGTGATTAAGGAGTCCAACGCTAGCCTATCAAGTATTAATAAAAAAAATCATGATTCTAGGTCAACGGAAAGTACCCTATAGGTTTTGATTTCATTGAGAGTGTCAAAATATGCGGCACAAACGGAATATAAACGCCCGTATCTTTTGATTGCGTTGACTTAGAAGTTTGATTTTTTCACTGCTTCAAGGGATTGCAGCCCTGAGAAATTTATATTAATTTCAACTTGATAACTCTACGCGTTCCTGAGAGAAAGGGTCTTGACAGACGGACAGACAGACGGACAACGAAGCGATATTATAAGGGTTCCGTTTTTCCTTTTGAGGTACGGAATTCTAAACAAAAAATAACAATATTTAACTGTAAATTCATGGTGAAAACTTTTTGAATCCTAATAATATTAACTGTGGCTAGACTAGTTGAATTGCACTATTTTGCTTTTCATTTTCTTTAAATATTGAGCATAATCTCTCATCGGACTAGTGCACACTGCGCCCGAACAGTTTGCTTATCCTAGCCCAACAACGGAGAAACGACGTCACCATAGGACGGAGTTCAATATACTTGTTGAAGGAATTAAGTGTGCGCCCCTGTGCAGAACCTGGCGGACCCCCGACGCCGGCGCAGCTCATATGCGCTGCCGTTGGAGCGCGCCGAGCTGCGCAAGAAGTCGTCGGCGGGCGGGCTGGACCTCCGCGAGGTGGAGTACTTGGCGGCGGTGGACGCGGCCGCCGGTTCGCAAGACGAGCTGCGCCGCCCGCACAACGACTCCATTCTCAAGCGCATCCCCGGCGACGCCGAGGCCACCACCGTACTTGTGGGGGCCGTGGGTTTCCTGGAGCAGCCCACCATCGCCTTCGTGCGCCTGGCGCACGGCATCCTTATGCCATCCATCACCGAGGTGCCCGTGCCGGTGCGCTTCATGTTCATCTTGTTGGGCCCGAGCGGCGCCGACCTCGACTACCACGAGGTGGGCCGCTCCATCTCCACGCTCATGTCCAACCCAGCGTTCCACTCCATCGCATACAAGGCGGACGACCGGCGCGAACTGCTGTCCGCCATCAACGAGTTCTTAGACGACTCCATTGTGCTGCCGCCGGGTGACTGGGAGCGCCAGGCGCTGCTGCCGTTCGAGGAGCTGCGCGCCAAGAGCGAGATGATCCGGCGGCGCAAGCGTGACGCGCTCGAACGCAAGCGCGCGGCCGGCGAGGCGCCCGCGCCTCTCGACGAGAAGAAGGCGCTGCTGGCCGCGGAGGCCGGCGGCCTGCCCAGCAAGGAGCCCGACGATCCGCTCCGCCGGACCGGCCGCCTTTTTGGAGGTTAGTTTTTATCGCTGCTGCACCTTTTGAAACTACCTTGCGCTGGTCTAAGTATATTAATCACTAGCTGACCCTATCACCCGACAGACGTTGTCCTGTCGAGATTTCAATCATTCATACATTCATAAAAATCAAGCAAAATCAGTTCCTGTTCTGCCTCAGTTAGACCCAAACCGGAACCCTTAGTGTCGGTCACGGCTTTACGTTTGGCCCTTTCCGACCCCTACACAGAATAAGTAAGAAACAAATTAAATAAACTTGTAAGCATTAATATAGTTATTAATTAAATCCAGCAGATCATTACGTGGTTATCACTAACTGACTGGCGGTCAAGTAAAACTGACGATGCTGTGAATCGACAGATACAGACAACACCGTGACATAGGGCCACTACATCAGGGTCGTGATTGATGCTCATGTTCCGTATGAGCGGCTTCGTTGGTGGTGTATGCACAGCTGTGGGTGACAAGGCTCAGCGTGTCCGTGTTACAGGCGTGCTGCGCGACATCAAGCGGCGCTACCCGCATTACGCGTCGGACTTCCGCGACGCGCTCAACGGGCAGTGCGTGGCCGCTACTATCTTTATGTACTTTGCGGCGCTGTCCTCCGCCATCACGTTCGGCGGTCTGCTCGCCGAGAAAACCTACGGCAACATTGGCATCTCCGAAACTCTGGTAAGCCAGCATTTATAACACCAAGAATCACTTTTGGGAGAAGGGTACCCCGAGGAACTCAATGGGCGGGGAGGGGGCCGAACAGTGCTGAATCGCTAGCTGCTACCTCAACTCAACACAAAGCATTTATTTCAATTAAACCATGTACAGGCACTTTTAAATTGTCAAAATTAAATAGCCGGTCAGTTAGTCAGAAAGTTGAAGCTAGTTGCCCATTCCAAAACGTAGATTTCTATGGAGAAGAACACCTTGTGAGTAAGTGTGACGGCCACCCGTGCCAGTCCATTGAAGGCCTCCGCCCATCTCCCGTTAGTCTACCGGAATTCTAGGCTGAACTGAGCTGACCTTGCCCTTGCCTATTGATGCTTGTACTGTAATGCGCTAGCCACTAGAGCAAGCTAGATTAGGTGCGTCCGCTTGACTGCGTCTAATGTGCAGGTGTTCACGTGCGCGGGCGGCATCCTGTTCGCGCTGGTGTCGGGGCAGCCCATGATGATCACGGGTGCCACGGGCCCGCTGCTGCTGCTAGACGAGTCGCTGGCCAACTTCTGCCACTCCAACGATTTCGACTTCCTGACGGCGCGCATGTATTGCGGCCTGTGGATGATCGTCATCGCGCTCGCCGTCGCCTCCGTCGAGGGCAGTGTCGCCGTTAAGAAGATTACGAGGTTTCACTATAGACCCTTCTTATTTAGACAGGATTGAATCCCTGGTATCTACTGCGGATCTTGTGTCAACTTCTACCTACTAAACAACTTGGAACTACAAGTTTGTGTTTACTTATTTAATGGCCATAATTTCATAATATTCAACACGTGTCTGAGAGAAACAAGGACGCTTGAAAAACAAACGAAAAAATGTTAACGTCTTCAGGTTTTTACATAAACAGAGTGCCTAGGCCCTTAACGTTAACGTAAACAGAGTGCCTAGGCCCTTAACGTCAACGTAAACAGAGTGCCTAGGCCCTTAACGTTAACGTAAACAGAGTGCCTAGGCCCTTAACGCGTTTGTTCACCACCACCGATAACGAGAAACGAGATTATTCTTACCGAACGTGACATCCCGTTGACAGACGTGCGCTGGACACACGGCCATAGCAAACGAGATTATTCTTACCGAACGTGACATCCCGTTGACAGACGTGCGCTGGACACACGGCCATAGCTGCAAACGAGATTATTCTTACCGAACGTGACATCCCGTTGACAGACGTGCGCTGGACACACGGCCATAGCAAATGCATGTATCGCTACTTCGGCACCATCACCTCGTTCTCGTTGAGCTCCTGTTGTTAAGGGCTCTGTGATACGTCTTCAAAGAGTTGTTGACCTGGCAACACTAGCTAATAACGACCATGGTATGGTGCAGATTCACGGAGGACATCTTTGCGTTCCTGATCTCGCTTATCTTCATCGGGGAGCCGGTGACGAGCCTCATCAACGTGTTCCGCGCGCATCCGCTGGGCGTGCAATACTACGCGCCCGACAACGCCACGGCTCTCCTGGACCCCGCCGCCCCCGCCGCCCCCAGCGCCAACTCCACGCTGCTCGATAACTCTATGCTGTCAGGTACACTAGGACCACCCCCACTCCTCTATACTCTGCATTTTCTCAAGGACTTATTAAAGTCTTTAGCAGTATGTAGTCTTAAAAAACACAGAACAGAAGATCTTCGGAAGCACAGGGTATGTTCGTAAAACTCTCGCACACCGGTGTATGGTGTAGTTAAAAACGAAGGTGTGTACTAGGAAAGGATTTTGCCAAAATCAACCTTTCAAAAGGCACAAAGAACTACCTACTTCTAAAGATAAATAATCAAGATCGTAATGATTAACACTTGACGGGACACTAAACGTCCCCAAACGTACAGACGCCAGCACATCAAGATACCCGAAACTGTCAAATTTTCCCAATCAACTTTGAACCTTAAGCTTTAGAGATAAAGTTCAAAATCTATTAAAGAAATTTGACAGGTTGTAGTAGTTTGCTATGCTGGCGTCTGTACCTAATAACAATAAAACTTTTATTGTGTCTCATTCAGTGTCCTCTAACCGATTGATTTTAAATAAGTACCATTTAAAGGGAGTGGAGGGGTGTCGAAGTTCCAAGGAGTAAGTACGAAACCCACGCGGATCAAAGTCAAAGTCAAAAGTCAAATCATTTATTTCAAATAGGCACATTAAAGGCACTTTTGAACGTCAAAAAAAAAACTAAATAGAAATGATTCTAGTCGCCCATTCGAAAAGGTAGATTTCGTATGGAGAAGAATGGGCAAGAAACTCCACCGTTACTCTTTTAAAATGTTTTACAAGGTCTTGTATACATAATAAAAATTATATGTGAACACGATGCACCCATAATAAAATTAGTCTACCAACAAAAGGTAAAAAGAATTAAAAATTAAGCAATGACAGGTAAATCAAATAAGTGCTAGATACATGGTGCTCACATATTTACAAGTTATTTAAAAAAAAAAAATGCAAAAGTAGTTGAACTTTAACAAGTGTGTGAGCCACTGTAGTCGCAGATTGTAAAAAATGAATTAAAATAAGATGTCATATTAAAAAAAAAAATATATATATATATAATATAAATTAAATTAGGAACAAGTTTGATGTTGTCTAGACTTTTAGATTGTCCTATGGAGCAGGACCAGCATGTTTCCAAACATTCTTATCTTGGATATAATCCTCTAATTTGTAATATCCTTGTTTACAAAGTGTACTTTTAATATGAGTTTTAAATTTTCTTTCATTTATTTGCAATATGTCACAAGGTATTTTGTTGTAGCATTTAACACAGTACCCCATAAAAGATGTATGTACTTTAGATAATCTGAAAAAAGGTTGATCTAATTTATCTTTATTTCTAGTATTAAAATTATGCCTATCACTTATTTTATTAAAAAGATGTTGATTTTTTCTTACATACATAATATTTTCATAAATGAATTGGCAAGGTACCGTCATGATATTAACTTTTCTAAATAGTTCCCTAAGAGATTCGCGACGACGTAGATTGTAAATGGCTCTGACAGCTCTCTTTTGTAAAATAAAAATGGATTCAATGTCAGCAGCCCGACCCCATAGTAAAATGCCATATGACATAATACTGTGGAAGTAACTGAAGTAGACCAAACGCGCGGTTTCTACATCTGTTAACTGTCTTATCTTTCTAACAGCATAAGCGGCGGAGCTTAGCCGCCCCGCAATAGATGTTATATGAGGTCCCCATTGTAATTTCTCGTCTAGCGTGATTCCTAGGAAAACTGTCTGATCAATAAATTCTAGTTTTTGGCCATTCAATATGATTTCACATTCGCTACTTCTAACATTCGGTAATTTAAATCTAATGCATTTGGTTTTTTTTTCATTAAGTACTAAATTATTTACCGTAAACCAATCTTGGACCTGAAGAATACAGTTATTCACGTCGACAAGATTTTGTGACCGTCGGTCTATTTTAAAGATTAATGATGTGTCATCTGCAAATAACACCATCTTCGGTTGATTTTGAAGTAATTGGGGTAAATCATTAATGTAAACTAAAAAGAGGAATGGACCCAAAATCGAACCTTGAGGAACACCCATTGTCATTTCAGACCCTAATGAGTTTACGCCGTTTACTTGAACTTTAACCTTTCTATCTTTCAGGTATGATCTTAGCAAGTCAAGTGCTGTTTTTCTAATTCCATAGTGCTCCAGTTTCATCAGAAGTGTCTCATGGTTTACGCAATCGAACGCCTTAGAGAGGTCGCAAAAGATTCCAATGGCATCTTGTGCTTCTTCCCAGGCGTTAAAAATGTTCTTTATTAGGGTAACACCGGCGTCAGTAGTGCAACGCCCTTTGGTGAAACCGTACTGGTGTTCATGAAAGATGGAATTTTTATTAAAGTGACATAACATTTGATTGAGCATCAACTTTTCAAACACCTTACTGAGAACTGGTAGAATTGACACCGGTCTATAATTGTTAGGATCTTTACTATCACCGGATTTGAACAATGGTACTACTTTACTATGTTTCATAAGATCCGGAAAGACTCCTTGGTCAACACTGGTGTTAAATATGAAAGCTAAATAGGGCGCAATAGTTTCGATGAAAGATCTACATACTTTTACAGACATTCCCCAGAGATCTTCTGTTGATTTAATGTTAAGATCTCTAAAAGCTTTTATAACAGCCTGGGGGCTTGTATGCTGAAACCTAAACTCCAAAGGGCATGCCTTTACATTCTTTTTAAGTAAGGCAGCAGAAAGCGTGGGGGATGAATTTAAAGCTTCAGTAGTTTTAAGGGGAATATTAGAAAAAAAGTTTTCAAATTCCTGAGCTATTTCTACATCTGAGTTGATGGGGCCATGTGCAGTCTCTAAATTAAATTCAGTGTTACGCTGTTTTTTCCTGCCTGTTTCATTATTTATTATTTGCCAGGTAGTTTTTATTTTATCATCAGCTGATTTTATTTTATTGCTAATATAAAGAGCGTTAGCTTTTTGGCACACACTTTTAAAAGTTTTTGAATATTTTGCAACATACTGATGAAAGTTTGTATTATTCATATGTTGCTTTAAGCCATAGAGTTCAAAAAGTTTTTCCCTGCTTTTACGAATACCTGGAGTCGCCCAGTCACTAAATAAAAACTTTGTGTGAATATTTTTAGTTTTTAGTGGAAAAGTGTCATTAAACTGCGCGTTTAATATTGAAAAGAACTCGGCGTAGAATTCATTTGGGTCACCTATATTATTAAAATTCTGATCACATAACTTACTGGCCAAAGAATTATTTAATTTCTCTAACTTTTTACATGTAATTGTCCTAAGTCGATATCAAATAATCCCACTACAAAAATAATTCCTTCAAAAAGTCAGTCGATTATTCGATCAGGCTTGCCAGAGCACGCGAGCGCTACGTGTGGTGACTAGAACATTGCTCAATATGAGCACAGCATGCAACTTACATAGCACCGACTGCCAGATAACAAGAGTTTGACATTCGACAATCTCAACCTGTAGGACTTGCCAATATATACTTTAAAGCAAGTCCACTATTACACCCCACACAGCACATAATATCTAGTAGATATCCAGTATTAGTCTACTGAAATCTAAGATATCTAAGATCATAATGGAACGTTTAGTAGATATCTACAACTGGTCTTGAAATCATCTCTTAGTTAAGATATTACATAATATCTAGAAGACATCTACAGCTGATCATCTCTTAGAGAAGATATTGCATAACATCTAGTAGATATCTTGAATCATTTAGAAAACGTCTAGAAAATATTCAGCATACTTTCTATTAGACATATAGCAGATAATCTAGAAGATGTCTATACAACACTCTCGAATCATCTAGAAGATGTCTAGAGGATATTTAGCTAAATTCCTACTGTAGCAAACCTTATTTTTTAATCTACTAACGCCACCTATTACTTATGAGAGACACTACAACATGTCGCAACTCTACGCTAGATGGCACTGACGCAAAACGTCACGTTTCTGAATCGCGGTGTCGAGATTCTCCGATGGTTAATGACCTCCGCTAGTATATTTTATTTTATTTGAGAAAACTGAACTAGTGGAGCATCAGTGGATTACGTCCTACCTTGGAATAGTCACACGGGACATCGCTACTTAGTTAGCCTAACTCTAGACCTAGTGTCCTTTTTGGTTTAGAGGACACCTTTCCCCCTCCTTCGTCCCTTCTGGGAAAAGGTTATGTGGATTCGTCCTATATATATACAATTATACTCTGTACGTTGTGTAATAAATCCTCCGGCGACGACATCCCTTACACTACTAGATATTTTGTAGATAATCGAGAAGATATCTTCTAAAGTTTACTAGTAGACATCTAGAAGACATGTCTAGTAGATGTGTAGTAGATGTGCATTTAAAATGTCTAGAAGACATTTAGGAGGCGGACATAGAGTCATCTTCTAGATATCTACTATAGTACTTGTAAATATCAGCAGAGGTCTCCCAGATGTTTGTATGAATATTTAAAAGATATTTACTAGATATTCTTTAGACATTGTGTGCTGTGTGGGACGTGATGGTCTTGATCGAAGCTTGTGTTGTGTGACAGCCGCGGCCGGCAACGCGAGCGCAGCGCTGTCGGCGTTGGCGCCGCCGGCGCACGCCGCGCTCCCGCCGCAGCCCAACACGGCGTTGTGGTGCACCATGCTCACGCTCTCCACCTTCATCATCGCCTACTACCTGCGCATCTTCCGCAACGGCAAGTTCCTGGCCGCAGCGTGAGTATATTCTCTCTCATCACTCACGCGACATACGCTATTGTACCTAACTTACAAACATATGCGCTTCGGTACCTAGTCATAATCTATAGGTATCGGAAATACGAACGAACGATGACGATATCTAAGGCCACACGGTATTCATTTAACCCACGTAAATGCAAGGTCTGACTAGCTGAACTTCAAAAATCCCCACCGGGTACCAATAAACAACGTGCGCTTTAAACATATAGAAAAGTTTTATATCTTACATCTCGAATAATTTTGGTAAGTAATTCTGAAGTGTATACTGGTTGGAGCTTTTTTTTTTAACTTGAAAATACTATAAAAACATACAACATTATATTAACACTAAAAACTAACGTACACGAAGTGTCGGCGTCGTGTTTCGCTGACTGGTGTCATGTAGCCGGCCACGAAACCGGCGGTACACGACACCCTTCGGCCAGAACTCTTCCTTGAGGAACTTCTCGAGATGATGTGTCGGAACACGCACCACGAACGACTTGAAGTTCGTGTTGTGACGCGACTCCAACTTCTCGACCCTCAAAGTCCAGTTGGTCTTGACACGCATGTACTCCACAATCTCCTCAATCTTCGTGGAGTGGTGCAGTCTGGACACGTACAGCTGCGTCGACGGGATTGCTGGACGCAGCAGCATGTTGGGTCCTGCCTGCCCGGTGCCGCACTGGTTCTGACAAGGAGGCTTCTTCTTCTTCTTCTTCTCCACCTTGATGAAACCATCCTTGTCGCACGTGTCCTTCTCTGGACCCTGCCTTTTCAAAACCTTGTTTGGTTTCGACCGGCTCCGTTTACCCCCTTTTGGCTTTTCCGCCAGTTTTACCTGCAAGTTTTGCGAAGACTTGCAGATCTGCAAGATGCTGATCTCGTCCATGTACTCAATGGCATGTTTGACGAATGCCAATACTTCGTTGGCTATGAGAGTTTGGGAAGTCATAGCGGAAAACGGGCAGCGGCTATAGCCGCGCAATTCGCGAATATAATATTCATACAGTGCAGCGCAACCGCGACAGTACTCGACCGTGTATCACAGTGCACTGGGACACATTATGGGGGTCCCGGGTTAGGGCCTATACAGGGTGGATTTAAGACGGGACAGTCAGGTCAGTATGGTCGGGTATGTTAACCTTTTTAGCTACATGTCCTAACTTTTACAGTAACTGCCAACCGCATTCACAGATTTTGGAAAAATGCTGTAGGTACCATTTTTCAGGTAGAAAACGTCAATTCTCACGTTTTATTTATGATGCCCTTCGGTGTAGCTTCTTATAAGGATTAATGATGCCCTTCGGTTTCGGTGTAACTTCGTGTAAGAATTACAAGAGTCTTCTGGACCTATTAATAGTCCTCTTGACCGAGTTTCGCCCAAAGCAACCAATCTCAGCAAAGACCAGCCTTCGGTGCGGGGGATATTATAGTGCACTAGTGTGTGCGCAGACACAGGTGCACTCTCTTTTCCCTCACTGTCATAGTCTGTCACTATCACACTGAGGTTAAAGTACTGAAAAGTCATAACTCGCAAACTCGAAATATACGTTTTTTGCGGCATAAACGGCCGTACCTTTTTTTTACGTTAACATAGAAGTTTATTTTTTCACAGCTTCAAGGGACTGTAGACCTGAGTATTAGGTTTTAATTTCAACTCGATACCTCCCGAGATAAAGGGTCTTGATAGACAGACAGACGGACAACAAAGTGATCCTTTATGGGTTCCGTTTTTCCTTTTGAGGTACGGAACGCGCGAAAAGCATTCTGCCTTCGTTTGTAATTGTTTACTCTAATTAGGATTTTATTATTAGCGACACTATTGAAAGGTCTAATAATACATTGTTTTTTTTTTTTTTTCAAAATCAACTCGTTCGGTTCCTGGCTAGAAATATTGATTTTACAAAAATCCAATGATGCAGTTTTAGTTTTCTTCAAAATCGAGCCCCGAGACTCCTTTGAGTACCTACTTTTCGCTATTCCTCATGGTTCCGGATTTGGCCAACCACGCCCACTTGTAAAATTCACCCTGTATAAAGATAAACAACATTAGTTTTTGTTTATACTAAACCAGAAAAGGGTTCATGGTACCTACTCATCATTTTGAACAACTTTTTCTATGGGACCAACCTTGAAATCGCGAAAAAAAAATTCGCTTTTCCATACATTTGTGTTCACCTATATCGACAAAATGAATGGAACAGCTGATTTTTTTTTCGCGTTCAAAATGATGAGTACACTGACCCCTTTTCGGGTTTAGTATAAACAAAAACTAATGTTGTATACAGCTGACCTTAATTAATTTTTTTCGTGAATTTTTCATATTATTATAGTTATTTATTTATTTATTTATAGGAGAACCAACAGCTATAACAGAAGCATAACAATCGTTTATGAGACATAAAGCCAATTACAGGTTCTCACGGGTAAAAACAGAAAATGTAGTAGAAATCTTAGGATCACTAACAAGCACTATAAAAGGAATACAAATATAAGGTATGCATTTTTTTAAAAGTCAGCGTTCAGCCGAGTGCGAGCAGAATAGTTCTAGGTGTTAAATGGGTCAAATGAGAACTCTTTGCAAAGAATATTAAAGTCTTTAGTCTCCATAATCACGCATACATATATACATACTCCTACAAATACAGTCGCGCGCAACCGTACTCTCACTCATCTCATCACACACACAACACACACACACACGCACACCCCAACACACTCACAACACACACACACGCACCCTCACAAACACACATAATATATATGAATAATACCTCCTCCAGTCCACTCCATTTATTTTAATAATGCCTGTACTGTGTTTGATTAGTGTGGAAAATAAATAAATTTTTACTTTACTTTACTTTACTTTAGTCGTTATTCTGCTATCCGGGGCGGAAACCCACCCAACAAATAAAAGATCTTAAAAATCGGTCCAGCTGTTCTTGAGTAATGGTAATGGTAATGGTTGGTTGGTAATGGTGTAACTAACCCGACTTTGTTTTATTTATCTAAATGAGTATGTCTTCCTCAAGTAATTATTGTATGTAAATAAATAAACGTAGGTACTATTCATAAGTTGCACTCCATAAATCTATGTTGCACTCACTTATTTTTTCATAGAGGGTGATAAAAAGTAGAGTGTCCACCTCGGGAGCAACACTATTTTAAGCTCGAGTGATGTACCATTGAATCCCTCGCTGCGCTCAGGATTCTACTATAGAACCCCTTGCTGCGCTCGGGATTTTACTCTAGGATCCTTCGCTCCGCTCTGGATTCAAATAAACACTCGACTTCAAAATAACTGTTTGCTCCCTTGGCAAACAATCTACCATTACGATACGATACGATCGTAAGAAATTACCGAAGAACAATGAAAAATGTCATTGTTTCAATAAGTAGTTAAATTGTCACTTTTAAAAGTTCACTTTCAGAAAAGAAAATGACCGCCTCAGAGACAAATCGAACACCCCTTTGATTTAATTAGAGGGAAATAAAAAAATAGTTGCCTGGGAACAATAGCCTAATAACAATATTACCCGAAGCACATAGCTAACGTATAGTTAGGTACTGTTGCTGATGATTGTACGCGGCTCCATGCCGCTGTCCGGCGTGTGGTGTGGTGCTCACCGGCTTCTGTGTCACAGGCGCGGCGCGCGCTCGGCGACTTCGGCGTGCCCATCGCGATCGTGCTGATGGTGGGCTTGTCGTGCGCCATTCCCGTGTGGACGGAGACGCTGCGCGTGCCCGAGGGGCTCAGCCCCACGGCCAAGCGCTCGTGGTTCGTGCCGCTCAACGACGGACTCGGCACCATCCCCGCCTGGGCCGCCTTCGCCATGGGGCTTCCCGCGCTCATGGTCTACATCATCGTCTTCATGGAGACGCACATCGCTGAGTAAGACAATAGCCACCGTACTATGTTGTTCTAAGCGACTGCACTCGTAATACACTTAAGTACCCATGCGAAAATATTGTGAATTGTCTGTCATAGTAAATATTTTGAAATGAACTATTGTATGCATAGCGAATGAAAGTAACTGCAATAAATGTATCAATAAATGTATAGAATACATAATAAAGGTATGTGGCGATGCGAGTAGAGCAGTTGAGAGTGACTTGGTACTGACACATGTGTGGCGCAGGCTGATCATCGACAAGCCGGAGCGCAAGCTGAAGAAGGGCAGCGGTTTCCACATGGACATCGTCATCATGTCGTCGGTGAACGCCATGTGCGGGCTGTTCGGCGCGCCGTGGCAGTGCGTGGCCACCGTGCGCTCCGTCAGCCACGTGGCCGCGCTCACCATCATGTCCACCACGCACGCGCCCGGTGACAAGCCGCACATCGTCGAGGTTAAAGGTCCGATCACACCGACACTCATTACAACTTGCTTTATGCTTTAATTTGCTCTTACCCCTGAACATCCTGAAATTAAATCAACCACGAAAATCTAAAATAATAGAACATTATGATACATGTGTGCTATGTTGATCATTATACTCGGCGAGCGCGATAAGGAAGCCGTTCGTATAATGATCAATGCACACGCGTTCTATACTTACGACGTTTTTCAACACACTTGCGAGGAAAAAAAGAAACTTGTATGGAAAATGGCGCGCTGGTTTTGTTTTTCCGCTCGCCGCGTTAGCCACAGCCAGCACTAGCGATGCGCGCGCAAGTGTAAATAAAAGCACTGATAAAACCGCTAAACAGCCCATAGAAAAAATATAATAAACACAAAATAATGTTTAGACTGATCGTAGTGTTGTCGTATGTCAAATTGTAGTTTAGTTAGTATGGAATTAGAAAGTACTATTGGCATAGAGAAATATACATTAGTTCAGTGAGAATCCGCAATAATAGAACGCCAGTCAAGGTCTTTTCCGTTTGGTTTCGGAAGGGACCACGGATAATTCAAGGTAAATGCGCAGTGGTAGACCATCAAATTAAAATTTTCTTACGTTTTTTGTTATTTGCAGGTCAGTATCAGGTTGTCTCTTGATCAAAATATGATTTGCGACTATAATTTAGATGAATTTACAGAATTATAGTCATTAGAATAGAATCTTTAAGTTAGATTTGTTCCCTAAGAACTTTTCCATAAGAGATTTGTTCATAAGGAACAAATCTAACTTAGAAGTATGTATTAGTGATTCTAATGACTATAATTCTAATGATTATAATTCTGTAAAGACGTACGTGTTATAGTCGCAAATCATATTTTGATCAAGATACAACCTGACACTGACCTGAAAATTGCAAAAAACCTAAGAAAATTTGAATTCCGCGGTCTGTACGGGACTGTGTAATTTATTAAGCTCTGTCCAACGGTTTGTGCAGATTTTAGATGCTGTACTGCAACGATAGGACTGTTGATCTCTGATGCAGAGGTTTTCATCCGATCTCATTTGATATATCGGACCCTTCAAAGGGCAGATGTATGTTTCTGTGTCGTACAATAATACAGGTTTGGACATCGTTTTCCGATAATGGAATGTAAGCGTCCCTTTGTATATTCATTGCGAGAAGATACACACTACAGTTGATTGAATCATATCTCAGTAACAGAAAGCAGTATGTTGAAATAAGTCAATGCAATCATAAAACTAAAGAAGAGCATATATTTACATCCAAACGCAAATCAGTTATGTATGGCGTTCCACAAGGGAGTGTCCTGGGCCCACAACTATACATAATTTATATCAACGATGTCCCGAAGGTAACAAATCACCCGATGTCACTTTTTGCCCATGATAGCACAGTAACTATTAAATGCATAGATGATCAAAATTATGAAGATGAAATAAATAATACAGTTGATTCCATTATAACGTGGCTAAGTAATAATAATCTTAAAATAAATATGGATAAAACAAAATTAATGTTATTCAGTCAGCGTTTGAACATTAATAATAACCTGAATATACATAACAATAACAAACAGATAAATAAAGTGGATGTAAGTAAGTTCTTGGGCTCACAATAGATAAAAAATTAAACTGGAAACCACACTTAGAGGAGTTAAGCAAGCGACTGAGTAAATCAGCATATATGCTCTACAAAATCGCTCTTGTTCTGGGTGTGGATGCCAAGCTCACGGTGTATCATGGCATAGTTGGTCCTCTGCTGAGATTTGGTGTTATCTTCTGGGGAAACTCCACGTTAATATTCAGGTCACAGAAGAGATGCATTAGATCCATGTTCGGCCTAAAAACAACCGACTCATGCAAGCCATTCTTTGTAAAATATAAAATTTTTACCTTTCCGTCACTCTACATCTATGAAATTGCAATGTTCTTAAAAGCAAACCCGCATCTGTTTAAGAAACAATCTGACATGGATAACCGTAACCGGCGAAATAAATATAAGCACAGATTGTGTGTGAGACCATCCAATACAGCACTAATGCGTAAAAGTGTTTTCTGCATGGCACCGCGTATATTTAACCACCTTCCACAGGAACTCAGAGATATAACTGTTACTAACTTATTAAAAAAAAAAACTAAGAGTATTTAGCAGACAAATGTATCTATAGTATTGCTGAGTTTCTAATAGAGAAAACATACTAATTCTAATGTGGGGGCGAAGTTTGGTTCTGTTGACTATTAGTATTTTGTTTTGTTTTGATATTTGAATTAATTTTGTCAATGATATTCTGTTCTTCTAATAATTTAATTGATGTTTGCAAATGTAATTTATTGTAATCTTTAACAAATGAATTTAAATTAATTGTATTTTTTTATATGTTTTAATAATTAATAGTTATATATACAATAAATTAAATAATTGATCAAATGTTATTATAATACCTAATGATTTGTACGCCGTAAAGGTAAAACTTGACTGTGATCCTTTCTATAATGTACTTAACATCTTGCATGCTTTGTGTGCATACTCATGTTTCTGACAAATAAATGAACTCTGAACTCTGAAGATCCGCGATGGGAATTATGCTGATCATATTCTTTCCAACCTGCTGCGGAACTGTTATGATTCTGTAAATGTCGTAGCAGTATCTACTCACTAATGGGATTTTAACTTCGAAGATAATCAACTGCTGCATGACTCTGGTTGGGTATTGGCGGAGTCAATTCTTTAGCCAACTGTCCTATTGTTATTGTCCTATAAGTTCGTCCGTCAGCTGTTTTGGTGTTAGAAGATGGAAATTGAACCCTGTGTGGTGTAGATTCATAATACACTCAGCGGCACGGAATCTTGGCCAAGCGCTTATCTCGCGATAGCAAAAGTTTTAAGAGTTTCTGATGAATATTTGTTGTGCAGGTATGTCAAAAAATGTTTACTTTTAGTTCAAGAGGGTAATCCATTATGTTTAAGTGCACCACGACGAAACTTTTAATTTACAGTTGAATCGGGTCATTTGAGCGACTAAGTTCACGTTTTAAATTTGTGTGTTGTGAAAAGTTTACTGTTCGGTTTTTTAATTATTGTGATTTTATGCTTTTAATTCAATAACTAAAGGTGCTTTATAAGCAATAAAAATGCCTCTAACACCAGCACAGGTTTCACAAGCCGCTGCGTTAATTAACCAAGGGCTTACACAGCGTGAAGTTGCTATTGCTCTTAACGTACCACGGTCATCAATGCAGTATGCCCTTAAAAGATACCAGGAGACAGGCCAGTACACCCGTAGGCCAGGCAGTGGAGGCGTAAGGTGTACGTCGGCCCGAGAAGACCGCTTTATTGTCCTGGAGATTTTGAGAAAACGCTACCTGACCGCTGTTGAGATACGCCAGCGGCTTCAAATTGTGAGAGTTTTCTTGGATGATTTTCAGCTTCATCAGGACACTGTTGGCAATGATAGATGATGCACTAAAGCTGTTAGCCATTAGTGATTCCTTAACTCCTTCCTGAATTGTGTTAAATGATAGATGATACACTAAAGCTGTTAGCCATTAGTGATTCCTTAACTCCTTCCTGAATTGTGTTAAATCTGTTAGCCATTAGTGATTCCTTAACTCCTTCCTGAATTGTGTTAAATGATAGATGATACACTAAAGCTGTTAGCCATTAGTGATTCCTTAACTCCTTCCTGAATTGTGTTAAATCTGTTAGCCATTAGTGATTCCTTAACTCCTTCCTGAATTGTGTTAAATGATAGATGATACACTAAAGCTGTTAGCCATTAGTGATTCCTTAACTCCTTCCTGAATTGTGTTAAATCTGTTAGCCATTAGTGATTCCTTAACTCCTTCCTGAATTGTGTTAAATCTGTTAGCCATTAGTGATTCCTTAACTCCTTCCTGAATTGTGTTAAATCTGTTAGCCATTAGTGATTCCTTAACTCCTTCCTGAATTGTGTTAAATCCCTTCTCTAAGCTGGTCAGGTGCTGATTGAACACCTTGTGATGTCTATCCATCGCATTTTCTACTCTTTTGATGATCTGCTTCAACAATAGATGTGTTGTTTTTCCATAAGGAAGCCAAAAGCTTTTGTCTACGTCGATTTGTTGGATATCCTTGGCATATTTTTGTGCGAACTCGTCATCTAAGACACTAAACAAACTTTGCGCTATGCTTCCTATAGGATTGATAAGGGTAGTTCTTCGAAATTTGATTCTTTGACTGATCCATATGGCCAAAATTTAATTTCACTTTCAGCTCTGTAACACATGTTCATATGAAAATAGGTATACCAAATAACATATATTTGAATGAGGGACTCGTTTTTATAAAGTAGTTTTCAAGATATTATTTTTGTGCCCAGATGAATCAGAATGTGTAACATATTAATCAGAAACAGAAATAAAAAGTAATAAATACACCGTTAGATAAGAATGTTAATTCTAAACAATAATTATTAATTCTTAAATAGGACTAAGACATATCAAAAGTATCATATTTAAAACAAGATTATACTCCTGTAATTTTTTATTATTCAAAAGGTTATAGCTAAGTAAATAATAATAAATAAGATTAAAACTACTGACTTGTACACGGTCAAAAATTGGGCAAGGAGAATTACGCAACAAAAGCGCTCCTATCGTGCTGGAGAGGGGAAAACTAATTTATTTTATTATTCATATGGGGTTTTGACCATACGAATCAGGCACAGATGAATCAGGATTTTGCCTACAATCATGCATAACTCATCGTACATACAGACTTCATTATTTTCATTTTTCTACACGAATCTATAACCCAAAAGCATCACACGAAACACAGATTGAAGTTTTAAAACAATAAAATAAATTTTATAAAGTAGGCATTGTAATCAGGATGCCACCTGAACCAAACACAGATGAATCAGGTATTTTCCTTCGTAACACCGGATCTAAGCCAACCAGCCGCACGTCCACCTTCTAGGTCGTCCGTTGCACGACTGGCTTCCCCCCGCGCTGGAAGCCAGACTCTCATTATTATTACCCGACCAAGTACGGTCAAGCGCAGCTTACGCCACATTAATCAGTATTATACGCCGGACACTTCTTTTCTACTTATTTATAAACAGACTAACGTAGTTATAACTAATACACATTTTTTTTGTAAGAGGACAATTCATTTCCTTTCGATATAATTATAATTTATATTGATGTACCAAAGGGAAAATGCGACATCGACCATTTTGTTCCGGAAAATGGCGAACGGACACGCTATATGAATCAGAAGAACGACCTTCAAATATTTTTATTTTGTACCTAGGCAGCAATTATTAAAAAGAAATCATTTGTCCCAGTAAGGGATAAAGCTAAACTGTACAAAAAAAAATATTACATGCCGTTTTGTTAGTTGGTTACAGAAATATACCCACAGACATCGAAAATTTTGTCCCTGAAGAATTACCCATAAGACCGCGCTTATGTCGCACGTTCCCCGTGAACTGCTGCCCAAGCAACATGCTATTGTAATTGTCAAGTTCATTGCTACCGTGACGTAATTGCATGAGGATTGTGTCACACTGTGATATTTTTGTTGTATTGGAACAATATTACTCAGATGATCGACGTATTTTTTAAGCAGATCTAATCCTTGCCAATAGGGCTCCATATCATAATATATCATCAACTTCCACTCGTCTCGTTCGAGACGCATACTGGAGACATTGTCGAAATAAATGCTCTGACTGCTATTCAAAGATGCTGTTTTGTAATCACAACTATTTGGTGTTATGGTTAACATCAAAATTTTATATACGTATGTATGTATGTTTGTCCACGCATTTCTCCGCAACTATTAATCGGATCGTGACCATTTTTTTTATTGGCTTACATTTACTTCAACTTAGGGAACAGTGCGAGTTTTAAGGGTTTTCGCTGAAGCGTCATCAAAATCGATTCAGTAATTTTCAAGATATGGACTAATTCATGTAAGTGTGACGGCCTGGCTTGTTGATACGAGCTACGGGTGTAGTGTCAAAGGGAAAACATCTCAAAACCATCTTCAAATTCTAGTCCAAAAACTAAAAATTACGAAATAAAAAAGTAATTTAAAAAATTAAACCAACTTCAAAAATAAATTAAATTTCGGAAGTCGGTGTCTTTGGGATCTGTATTTTATAGTTTTAGTTTTTCGCCACCGACTTCCGAAATTAAAGTTATTTCATAATTTTGAGTTAATTTCTTTTTGAAGTCGGTTTAATTTTTTTAAATTACTTTTTTTTAATGATTCTGTTGAGGTTTTATTGGCATCTTCATTTTCGTATATACAATAAATCACACAAGCGAATGCTTTTGAAGAAGATGCGTCGCTGAATCCGTGCAGCTTAATAGTTCCGTTCATGTGACACTACAGCCATCTCAGTATCTTAAACTCATTGATATGTTGTAAATCTTGTGTCATTAGTGACCATTGCTTAACAATCTCTTCAGGAACATGATCATCCCATTGGAGTTGTAACTGCCAGACTGCTTGGAATAGTAGCTTGAGCTTGGTGGTCATTGGAGACAGCCACCCCAAAGGATCGAAGATTTTTGATATGTCTGATAAGAGAGACACATTGATTTTGCTTTGGAATGTGAATAGATCCTCAGTAGGGATCAGTAGGGAGCCAGCAGCGCAACCAGAGAGTCTTGGTGGACTCTTGATGACGAAAATCAAATACCTACCTCATCTGTTTTGCTGACGTTATCGAGTAACTCCGCTTTGTTCGATGACTATTTGCGGAGGTTGAAACCTCCTGATTTCAGAAGATCTATTAAATCTTTCTGCAGCTGCTTTGCTTCTTGCAGGGTATGATGACTACTCAAAAGATCGTCCATATAGAAGTCTTCTTCTAAGACCTTCGCGGCTGCTGGATACTTGTGGCGTTCATCATTTGCTAACTTAAGCGTCATTATTGCAAAAAATGGCGCTACTTTATGAGTTTGTATTCACGAAGAACTTGATCTGGAGAGTCACATCACAATTTTTTGATACTTCAAATCATCATTGTGGCAAAAAATTGGCAAAACATTTTCTCCACGTCGGCTGTATAATTATGCGATTTCTGCCTCCATTTTAAAATCAAACACACTCAACGCAGTTGTCGTTGAAAACGACCCGCAAGCCCACAACACACTCAACGCAGTTGTCGTTGAAAACGACGCGCAAGCCCGCAACACACTCAACGCAGTTGTCGTGGAATCGACCCGCAAGCCCACAAAACACTCAACGCAGTTGTCGTTGAAAACGACCCGCAAGCCCGCAACACACTCAACGCAGTTGTCGTGGAATCGACCCGCAAGCCCGCAACACACTCAACGCAGTTGTCGTGGAATCGACCCGCAAGCCCACAAACCACTCAACGCAGTTGTCGTTGAAAACGACCCGCAAGCCCGCAACACACTCAACGCAGTTGTCGTGGAATCGACCCGCAAGCCCGCAACACACTCAACGCAGTTGTCGTGGAATCCGATTTTATTACACAATGATGTGGTAAATAGCAGCTGACTTGATGTTTGTAGTATGTACCTTCTTGCATGTGGCCTAATTCGATGTACTCATGTATGAATGATTTATAGGACGTTTGAATATTGACGTTATTCGAAAACTTCTTTTCATGTTGATAAAATTGTCCAATGGCCTTATGTTTGGATTCCCCTAATTTTTCCTCAATGTTTGCCATTAGAGGTAATCTGACGACGTAACGACCATCATCTCTTCTTGACGTATCTGCCTTCTTCTTCTGATAACTTGTTTTGACTGTCGTCAGCAAAATCTTCGATTGTCCAGAACCTCTGAATATCATCTATGTTGTTTAGGACAACACTACATTGATATGATATTAATTTCCCACTTACAATCCAGCCAAGGCGTGTTTGCTGCGCCACTACTTGGGAATCGCCTTCCTTGATGAGGCCATTCATAATGATCGATGAGTGAACATCTGCTCCAAGCAGTATGTCGACTGGACGACTAAGGTTATATTCAGGATCCGCTAGATTCACATGGTTTAGACAAGCCCATGATGGCTTTTGGATGAGCGATTGGGCAAATTATAAAGCAGAGTTTTCATGCTAAGTACCTCGGTGGAAAAAGTGAAGTCTGTATACACTGCTGATGCGTCAATTTGTATAACACCCTTGCAGTTACTTTCCTTGGCACCAACTCCCATTACAACCCCCCTTTTTTTTGTTGTTGGGAAATCATCAAATCATTTAATGGTTACAACCCCCTTGCTTGCTCGTCGAGGAAGTCCCAATCGCTGAGCAGCGTCCTCAGTGGTCAGTGATACTTGGATCCCCGATCTATGAAGTCTCGTATAGGGTAGTATACCCCATTCATCCCCATAACCTTGATTTGAGCTGTTGCCAACAGGGTCTCTGATATTTCTGGATTCAACACGTGTATGACGTTTTTGCGTTCCTTTGAAGTAGGTACGCTAGCGTAAGAGTTCGAGTTACTGGAACCCGAGAAGTCTCATGTAACAAGGTGTTATGATCGCCTTGACATTCACGACATCTTTAGTCGGAAATACATGCTTTACCTCTATGATTATAAATACAGTTTTTGCATAAATTCAGTTTATTCACTCTCTTGCGTTAAGAATCCGATGTTGATTCTAAGAAAGTTTTGCAACTGAATAAATAAAGAAAAAAAAAGAAAGAAAGAAAGAAAATACATTTATTTAGCACAGACTAAAAGACACACAATACAGCAGATAGTCAGATAATAGTCGTACATACATCAGATAAAAACAGAAAATATAAAAATAAAAAGTCCGATGTAAGAAATTAGCAGGAATGTGTGCCGTGCCTCACGGCTGAGCTGCGCCAAAAAGGTTCAGTTCAGAAAAAAAAAAAAAGATGATTTTCGTGGCAAACCGGACATTTCCATTGCTTTTTACTGACTTCACAAAAAGGAGGAGGTACTATGTTCGGGTGTTTGTATGTTTTTTTTTTTTTTTGTATGTTCATCGAATATTTTGTAAATTCTTTTTTTGTTCGAAAGTAGATAGTTCTGAGGTGGTCCCATTGTCACCAAGTTAGGATCTGATGATGGGATCTTAGAGAAATCGAGGACAACCCTCAAATTTTATAGGCTCACTTATTGTTTTTCGCATATTTTATGAAGTATCTTGTGTATTTGTGTATGGTTGTCACCATCTCAGGTAGCTGGGCTGATGATGGAAGGTACAACTCCTTAACAGTAAGAAGTTACTCGAACAGGCAAGGACTGTTTTAGTAAATTGTTTTGATGTTTGATAGGGCATTTGCCACATTTGGTCTCATGATCATCAAGTCATGACCTGATGCTGCAGTCAGGATAGTCTGCAGAGTACCTAAGTCCTCGACAACTAACAGCAGATATATCGTGTTTAGGCTCATTGAAAAGGGCTCGATGTGTGGATAAACGTACTGTTACTGTTACTGAGGAACACCGAACACCGAGACCGAGTAGTATGTGTAGTGTTATTCTTTTAAGTATTATGAATTATTATTATTTCCTTTATTTCATTAAATAACACATATAAATTATATTTTTAAATATTAGAATATAAAAAATATAAAAACATTTAAAAATATACAAAATAGTAGCCCACCGGTATCGGGAACAGGGTCCAAGCTACCCGGCGGTCAGGGCTCCAGAGAGAGGAACCTCCTAACAATGCGGGCCGTGTCCAGAAGTACCGCTTTCTGAATCAAGCCCTTGATCCAGCTGCCCAACGAGAGCCTCCTTAGGTGTTGGTCGAGGCTCTTGGCTATTAAACCATTGGCTGTCACGACTATCGGCACAATGATTGCTGAGTCCACATCCCACATGTCGACAACCTCGCGAGCCAAGTCAAGATACTTGATCTGTTTATCTTTCTCGGCTTTCACGAGGTTCCCATCATGCGGGATATTATTATTATTATTGTTATTTTTGAATTTATTAATTGACAAAGGTATATGTACTAACACTAGTTTGTAAGATGTTTATGTCTTTACTAACAATAATGGATTGTAATATCTGACAATTATATTATATTATTATTATAAAAACTTTTAAACAAAAAAAACCGACTTCCAAAAAAAACACTACAAACTGAAAAATAACTTGAATTTCGGAAGTCGGTGGCAAAAACTAATATACTGATCCCTAAGACACCGACTTCCGAAATTAAAGTTATTTTTCAGTTTGTAGTGTTTTTTTTGGAAGTCGGTTTTAATTTTGTTAGTCGCAGAATTGTTAGAAAATGATCTATTGGACTTATGGAAATGTTTCTTGCTGTTGAGCTCTTGCTGATACTTATCTGATTTCTGACCATCTTGCTTGCGCCGTGAAGCTTCCAATGATGTCAACTTGTTATCTAGAAATCCCAAGAATTCACTCAATATTGGAAAATCTCGTGGGTTTTTCAGAGACTCCGTGTAGTCAGAGTGGGTCTGCTGATCCAGTTTCAATGCTAGTACATGGACCCCACGATTCTACGTCAACTCCAAGGTTTTTAACCGCATTCAGACACTCGTTAGTGGTGTCATACATTTTCTTGATTTGTGAAGCTGACTGCTGTTGCATATTTGGTAATAATAAAAGAATATTGATATGAGAACTGAATATTAACTAAGTGCTATTGTATCTGTGGTTCAATATGTTCCAACAGACCTTACAGTTGGTGCTAATATGCAAGTGCTGGATAAGTCTCTCCGGTTCCCCCATAAGCTTAGCTTTCAAAAACTGCATTTTCTGTGCGCAGGAGATAGAACGGTTGTTGTGTATTGATTCCGTGAATAAAGTCTTTAAATGCTACCCATTGATGATAATTTCCGTTAAATGTTGAGATGTCCATTGTTGCAGTACTTTTCTCACGGTGAGTGAGAGACAGGCTACATCTTACTGTTGATAGATTTCTTGATGTCAAGATAAAGTTGTTCGTATTTGCTGAACAACTCTTCGTTCTTCATTTTCTTCAAACAACTCGCTATCAATGTCCCAATGTATCGAGTCTATTGTTGAATAGTCTGCAAAATAATTCCGAACTCCCGTTTCTTTTATTTTATCTATATCTATAATAGCAACAGTACGCGAGAATGCCTTAAAATTGCTTTTCTGTTTAAGCAGCATCTCCTCCAGCTTACTGATGTTACCTTGCGAAGTGTAAATGGTCGGAGAATTTGCCCTAACCTTATTTATTTATTTAACCAACCTTGTTAGTTGATTGTTGTTGATTATCTCCTGAATCTTGATCTGTTGATCCTCTCCTGTGCCATTGACTCATCTGCGCTTCTGCTTCCTGAAATGGTGGCTGCGGAGTAGTCGGTGCTTCGACAATCTTGGGATCGGTCATGGTGATCTTGTACTGCTGAATATACGCATGTACCTCGTTGTATAACTTCCTAGTTTTCTGATAATGATTTTCTGAAAAATAGCTGTAGTCACGCTCTTCAGATTCTGCTAACCGAATATGATTGGACTGGTACTCTTCCCAATATTTATCGAGAAGCTCTAAACGTTTCTTAACGTCAGACAGGATTACACCTCAAAATTTTCTTGATGAATGTATTTATTTTGAAAATCATTGAGTTTCAAAAATTCGCAATGAATGTGCGCGTATGGAAGGAATGATGAGGCTATGGAGAAATGTCTTCACGCTGCATGAGCGTGGGTGGATCCATCACCACTCGTTCAATATCCACTGCGCACAGGATGGATGGAAATCAGCACATGAAGTGATTTTTTGCTCCGTTGGTGTAATTGCTGTATGGCGTTCCAGTTTGAGGATAAATAAATAAATAGAGGTTTTTCTTTTAGCTCCATCCTTTTTAAAATTGCGCAAAAGCTGCTCTATGCCCTGCATAATCTGATTCTGATTTTCGAGTAGGTCCTCCATGTCGGAGATGCTAATGTAGCTTCAGTGATAAAAAGCTTGATAAAATGATAAAAGAAATTTATGATATTTCCATGAATTCTACTCGATTGTGTATTCCTTGCTTCGCCGACAATGCTTCGAAAACGATATAAGTAGGTACTTACCTTATGTTGGTTAATTGATAAATAAATGATTTTATGCAAGACTTGCTCGGGGATAGACACTAGACACCCTTTTCATAAAACGCTTGATGATAGCTGATAGTTGTCTATTCCAAATGTTGATAATGCAGTATGCTGGTGTGGTCGTATGTATGCTGATGCAACCACCACGTGACACGTGCTGCTAACCTCGCGGGCGAGTCCACCTCGTAACTCGTTGAAATTAGACCAGCCGCCTCGCTGTTGCGATGATAATGAAAGCTCACTCACCGGTATCAGCTGCTTTGTTACCTGGTGGTTGCTACTGATAGTGGTAGGTATATCCACTCTTTGATTCGGCAGTATGTTCATACGCACTTCGTAAACCACGCGATGGGTCCCGCCAATACGGCGCGGCGGGCGGGCGCGGGCGGCGCGGCGGCTCGAAGGACCTTAAAGTTCTACGGGACAACTTTAAATGATAAATTTAAGTGTGTTAAAGTTATAATTTTATTGATATAATACTATAGCTAATTGATACAGTGATCAGTAATGTTACGATGATTTTAGGATATCGAACTGTTACGATATTATGATAATGAGTAGGTACACGTGGCGAAGACCGAACGCGAAATAAAGTAAATTACGCACGCGGTACAAAACTGCTTATTTTGCATAAAACAATATGAATTGTACGATTAGACCGTACACGGTCTATTACTGCGCATTCACCTTAAATTGTCCGTGGTCCCTGCGCATCCACCTTAAGGTAAATTAGTTCATTTTGGGACCAAGGAATACAGAGTATTTAAAAAAAAAATGAAATGTGGCCCGCGGATTTCTTGTCTCTTTAATGAGATTAAAAAAAACCGGGCAAGAGCGAGTTGGACTCGCGCACCAAGGGTTCCGTACCATCATATGTTTTTAAATTTTCACTATAGTTTGCGCGAGAGACACTTCCAAAGTGGTAAAATGTGTGTCCCCCCTGTAACTTCAAAAATAAGAGAATGATAAAAATGAAAAAAAATATATGATGTACGCATTACCATGTAAACTTCCACCGAAAATTGGTTTGAATGAGATCTAGTAAGTAGCTCGCCGGTGAAAATTTAAAAACATAATTATGATGGTACGGAACCCTCAGTGCGCGAGTCCGACTCGTTCTTGCCCGGTTTTTTTTATTATTATTTCACTTGGATGTAATTTTGATATCGTAAAACGAAAGCAAACGAAAGTGTCAGTCAACGAGCGTACTGTTCGCGTCAAATAACTTTGCCGCTCTGAAGTAAGCAACAAGTCACTGCGCAGTAGTTAATCCCATAGACTACTTATACACTTATTTATAAACTGAGGTTAATCCTATGCATACAACAGCAGCGCGCATGGCGCGGATTGGCGCAGCTAGGAAAGAGCCTAGCTTCAGAGCGGCAAAGTTATTTGACGCGAACTGTATGTGACGTGACGCAATGTTTTTTTTTCCAAGCGTTTTGGCTTTGGCACCTAGTAACGTAGTCAGTTCAACGCCATCTATATAGTTCTTGGAAACTATGTTTTTTTTAAATACTCAAAAAGAAAACTTCTCATTGAAACAGGACAAGTAAAATACTGGCATTCAGCTGCATCCGGTTATACTGGAAGCCGAAGGCGACATAGTTGGGAAAAGGCAGGCAGATGATGATGATGGATTGAACCAGGACAATAATAACATATTATCTGAGCTAGTTGTAATATTCAAACGACTTTTCCAGGCCATTGCCTGTCAGTCATTTGAATATTACTTACAATTCGTGTCACATGACATGGGGCAGTCAGTTTCAAGTCATTATTTGATACTGAGTGTCCCTTAATCTATCTATCTATCTATCTATCTATATATATAAAAGGAGAAACTGACTGACTGACTGAATGACTGACTGACTGACATATCAACGCACAGCCGAAACTACTGGGTCTAGGAATGTGGAATTTTGCACACGGCTTCCTTTTATAATGTAGGGGAGCACTAAGAAGGGGTTTTTGGAAATTCAACCTTTAAGGGGGTGAAAAGGGGGGATTTCGTTTGTATGCAAAATCTTATTCCTTCAGTTAATAAACTTGAAACTTGGCACGAATACTTATGTAAGTAAATTATGAAGTTTGGCATTTTTTGTTTTTCTAAACTACCCCCTAAAGGGGGATTGGGGGGTGTCAAAATTTGTATGGAAGAATTTTAACGCGCGGTCCGATTAACTCGAAACTCAGTATTTATACATAAGATCAAAAATAAAGAATGACGTGTATCAGGGTTTTTCGAAAATCTACCCTTAACGGCGTGAAAAGGGGTAGTTAATTATACAGGCGAGGATTTTACTGCGTGGCTTGATTAACTCGAAAATTGGTATAAATAATCTTTGAGTCAAGTAATGAACATATCCCAAACGATTTTTGGAAATTCCACCCCTGTGGGGGTGAGAAGCGGGAATACAGTTTATATGAAAAAACCTAATCATTTGTTTGGTTAATAAACTTGAAAATTGACCCGATTACTTATTTATCTAAATAAATGATAATTAGATTACATTTTCGAAATTTTTAGAGGAAAATCTATTTAAATATATATATAAATAAAAAGAAAAGTCCTGACTGACTGATTGACTGACTCATCAACGCCCAGCCCAAACCCTTGGACCTAGAAAGCTGAAATTTTGCACAGAGGTTCCCTTTATAATGTAGACAAGGAATAAGGAAGGATTTTTCGAAATTCAACCCCTAAGAGGGTGAACGCGGGGAAGATGAAATTTCACGCGGACGAAGTCGCGGGCAAAAGCTAGTCTATATATATAAAAGGAGAAACTGACTGACTGACTGACTGACTGACTGACTGACTGACATATCAACGCACAGCCGAAACTACTGGGTCTAGGAATGTGGAATTTTGCACACGGCTTCCTTTTATAATGTAGGGGAGCACTAAGAAGGGGTTTTTGGAAATTCAACCTTTAAGGGGGTGAAAAGGGGGGATTTCGTTTGTATGAAAAATTTTATTCCTTGAGTTAATAAACTTGAAACTTGGCACGAATACTTATCTAAGTAAATGATTAAGTTTGGCATTTTTTGTTTTTCTTAACTACCCCCTAAAGGGGGATTGGGGGGTGTCAAAGTTTGTATGGAAGAATTTTAACGGGCTGTCCGATTAACTTGAAACTCAGTATTTATACTTAAGACTAAAAATAGATAATAACGTGTATCAGGGTTTTTCGAAAATGTACCCTTAACAGGGTAAAAAGGGGTAGTTAATTTTACAGGGGAGGATTTTACTGCGTAGCTTGATTAACTCAAAAATTGGTATAAATAATCTTTGAGTCAAGTCATGAGCACATACCAAAGGATTTTTCGAAATTCCACCCCTGTGGGGGTGAAAAGCGGGGATACAGTTTATATGAAAAATCTTATTCAATTGGTTAATAAACTTGAAACTTGGCAGGAATATTTATCTAAGTAAATTATGAAGTTTGGCAATTTTTGTTTTTCTAAACTACCCCCTAAAGAGGGATTGGGGGGTGTCAAAATTTGTATGGAACAATTTTAACGGGCTGTCCGATTAACTCGAAACTCAGTATTTATACTTAAGACTAAAAATAGAGAATAACGTGTATCAGGGTTTTTCGAAAATGTACCCCTAACGGGGTGAAAAGGGGTAGGTAATTTTACAGGGGAGGATTTTATTGCGTGGCTTGATTTACTCGAAAATTGGTAAAATAATCTTTGAGTCAAGTAATGAACACGTCACAAACTATTTTTCGAAATTCCACCCCTGTGGGGGTGAAAAGCGGGGATACAGTTTATATGAAAAATCTTATTCATTTGGTTAATAAACTTGAAACTTGGCACGAATACTTATCTAAGTAAATTATGAAGATTGGCACTTTTTGTTTTTTGAAACTACCCCCTAAAAGGGGGGGATTGGGGGTGTCAAAATTTGTATGGAAGAATTTTAATGCGCGGTCCGACTAATTCGAAACTCGGTATTTATACTTAAGACCAAAAATAAAGAATAACATGTACTCATCAGGATTTTTCGAAAATCTACCCCTAACGGGCTACAAAGGTGTAGTTAATATTACGGGGAGGATTTTACTGCGTGGCTTGATTAAGTCGAAAACTGGTATCAATAAATCTTCGAGTCAAGGAATAAACACATCCTTAACGATTTTTCGAAAATCCACCCCTGTGTGGGGGTGGGGGGGTAAGCAAGGATACAGTTTATATGTAAACCTTATTCATTTGGTTAATGAATTTAAAACTTAAGGGAGATTGGGGGTGTAAAATTTTGCAAGTAGCCGAGTCCATTTAGGATTGCTATCGACACGCTAAGAAGAAGAATGGG
Source organism: Oligia strigilis (assembly GCA_951800025.1). Classification (NCBI taxonomy): domain Eukaryota; kingdom Metazoa; phylum Arthropoda; class Insecta; order Lepidoptera; family Noctuidae; genus Oligia; species Oligia strigilis. Next base: position 30,678,702 of record OX637540.1, on the reverse strand, counting down.
TTGATTTTACTGCTTGCTTTCATTAACTCGAAAATGAGTAGGTATCGGTCTTTGAGTCAAGTTATGGACACGTCATCCCAAACGATTTTTCAAAAATCCACCCTTGTGGGAGTGAAAAGCGGGGATCCTGTTTATTTGAAAAATCTGATTCCGTTGATCTACAAACTTAAAAATTGGCCCGAATACTTATTAATCTAAATAAATGATAAAGATCATAAACATACATACCTATTCGAAATTTTGAGAGGAAAGTACGAAATACACGCGGACGAAGTCGCGGGCAAAGTGCTAGTCTATATATATAAAAGAAAGTCTGTTAGTTACACCACTTATAACTCGAGAACGGCTGAACCGATTTGGCTGAAAATTGGTGGGGAGGTAGCTTAGGACCAGGAGACGGACATAGGATACTTTTTTTTTTTTTTTTTTTTTTTTTTTTTTATAGTAGGAGTAGGGTAGAAGTAGGGTAGGAGTAGTGTAGGAGTAGTGTAAAGTAGGGTAGGAGTAGTGTAGGAGTAGGGTAGGAGTAGTGTAGGAGTAGGGTAGGAGTAGGGTAGGGTAGGGGTAGGGTAGAAGTAGGGTAGGAGTAGTGTAGGAGTAGGGTAGGAGTAGTGTAGGAGTAGGGTAGGAGTAGGGTAGGGTAGGGGTAGGGTAGAAGTAGGGTAGGAGTAGTGTAGGAGTAGTGTAGGAGTAGGGTAGGAGTAGTGTAGCAGTAGGGTAGGAGTAGTGTAGGAGTAGGGTAGGAGTAGGGTAGAAGTAGGGTAGGAGTAGTGTAGGAGTAGGGTAGGAGTAGTGTGGGAGTAGGGTAGGAGTAGGGTAGGAGTAGTGTAGGAGTAGGGTAGGAGTAGTGTGGGAGTAGGGTAGGAGTAGGGTAGGAGTAGGGTAGGGTAGGGGTAGGGTAGAAGTAGGGTAGGAGTAGTGTAGGAGTAGTGTAGGAGTAGAGTAGGAGTAGGGTAGGAGTAGTGTAGGAGTAGGGTAGGAGTAGTGTAGGAGTAGGGTAGGAGTAGGGTAGGAGTAGGGTAGAAGTAGGGTAGGAGTAGTGTAGGAGTAGGGTAGGAGTAGTGTGGGAGTAGGGTAGGAGTAGTGTAGGAGCAAAACAACGTTTGCCGGGTCAGCTAGTATAAAATGAAAACAAAAAGGGAACGGTTATCAGGTTCAAAATACTTCTGTTCTGTCGGTCGATTTTTGTCTTGATTTATTTAACTTGCGTCATTTTTATGCGATGAGGCTTTATTCCGGCCGCTCGTGCTCGCCACAGCGCGGGGGTCCGGGGGTCAGTGCCGGTGTGGGCTGTGGTCGCATCATCGCATGTAGTGACGTGCGCGCTCGCGTTACAGAGCAGCGGCTGACAGCGCTGCTGGTGGCGCTGCTGGTGGGCGTGTCGGTGCTGGCAGCGCGCTGGCTGCGCCTGGTGCCCATGGCCGTGCTCTTTGGCGTATTCCTATACATGGGCATCTCCGCGCTCGGCGGCATCCAGTTCTGGGACCGGTGCATCTTGCTGTTCAAGCCCGTCAAGCATCACCCGCAAGTTCCTTACGTCAGGCGGGTTCGTATTCACTGGCCATCCTCGCTCAGTGCCCGCTGGGCCCTATCTAAAATGTATCCGGACATCGCTCATGGAGTTTTCGTGTGCAGGTGCCGACGCTGAAGATGCACATGTTCACACTGATCCAGGCGGCGGGGCTGGCGCTGCTGTACGCCGTCAAGTCGTCGCGCTTCTCGCTCGCGATGCCTTTCTTCCTGGTCATGATGGTGCCGCTGCGCATGTCGCTGGCATACCTGTTCACGCCCCTGCAGCTCAGAGCGGTACGTTCACAGACACTCTATTTGTACTTTCGGTTTCCAAGAGTGTGCAGGTCATTCTAAACTATGAATATATTATTATCATTGACACTACAGTTGGATGGTGCCCAGAAAGATATCGACAAGGACGACGAGCCAGACTTCTACGAGGAGGCGCCGCTGCCCGGCTAGAGCGGCCGCCGCACTGCCACCGGTCCCACGCGACGCGCTGTGACGTCACTCTCTGGGCAAGCCGGCTACGCGGTCGCTCTACTGGGGACCGTGTTGCTGTGACGTAGTCTTGATCATAACGTCTTTGGCTCTAAACTCTAATGAATCTGTTCGTTCGTTTGAAACGTTTTAAGTTTTAAATACAGATGAACAAGTTAAGTAGGTTAAGTAAGTAATAACTTTACTAACCTACGTAATATTGCATCCATTTCACAGTAGACAGTTTACAGCGAGTAGGACAGATTCCTTCGACCTAGTTGCTCAATCATTTACTCGCATGGGTGAGGTAGTTTCATAAAGGGAAACGAGCGCACGCGCGCGAGCTCTAAGTCATCAGAACTGAGGCGAAGGATGGTACATGATCGATATCGATAGGTACCTACCTAGTTGGTAACACTATTGTCGATGCTTTTATGGACAAAATCAAGCTCTCGCGCGTTGGTACTTCGCACGTTTACCTTTGTTTACCTTTTAGCTGGGAATCGTTGTTCCACGTTATTGAACAGTTCATTCAATTGAGTAGGTACCTGTACCACCGGCAACAGTCGTCGGTACCCGGCGCGCACGCAACCAGCGCGGCAGCAGCGAGGAGCGGTGGCCGAGCGAGATACGTCGCGCGTCGCCACCGCACCGCTCTGCTCGGCTACCGCTCTGCTCGGCTAGGTACCGCTCGTCGCCGATGGTTGCGCCCGCGCAGCTTAGAGGGCGACCGTGATATTTTGTAAAAACAATAGGTGCCGTATCTTAAGGCGAAAGCGCCAGGCTAGCCCGCGAAATTCAATTTTTTTTAGGTTTTTTGCAATTTGCTGGTCAGTATTAAGTTGTACGTTGATTAAAATATGATTCGCGGTCGTAACAAATACGTATTTACAGAATTATAATCATTAAAGTCATCAACACAACTCTCTAAGACCATGTAATCCCCAAATGTCAAGATTTCATGAAATAGTCATTCTTGGGGATTACATGGTCTTAGAGAGTTGTGTTGATGACTTTAATGATTATAATTCTGTAAATACATATTTGTTACGACCGCGAATCATATTTTAATCAACGTACAACTTAATACTGACCAGCAAATTGCAAAAAACGTAAGAAAATTTGAATTTCGCGGGCCACCTTAGAGCTTCCCCTTAATAAGTTTTTGCTGGTGTCAATGATTATCGTTTATGAACAATGTATAATATTTTACTGTAATAGTGTATGAAGATAATAATATGTAAGTAATAGCTATCTAAGTAATTCATGCGTGTAAAGTGGCTGTGGATCGAATATAAAATAATGTACTTAGTCTTACTTTCGATATCAATGTACTTACAATGTATTGTTTCTAATCAGATTTTGTATTTTGCTCATTATTTCAATGAGGAGAAATGTTTCCGTTGTCGTATCGTATCGTGCGCGACTGCGCGGCGCGGCGGCGCTCGGTTCGTGCTCCGAGGGCTGTCCTGCCTCTACCTAGTGCACCAGTGGCACAGTGGTTCACCGTGAACACCATTCTTCTCCACGCTGCTTCAGCCTCAAAGCGGGGCCAACAAACAAGTGTAGTGGTGGCGCTGTGGCGCGGAAGAGATGGGAGGTGGTCGGCCACTTCACTAGCCCCGGGCATGCTATTCATTGCCATCGACACGTAATTATTAATAATTAGACTGTAATATCTTTCTAGGGTTATAGTTGTATTGGTACTTACTGGCTAACCTGCCCAGCCCTGCCCGGCTCTGCCCGGCCCTGCCCGGCCCTGCTTCGCACGGGTGAAATCTAACGCTGTGACTAATTCTCTAAATGATGGTGAAAACCGCATAACAATCTAGAGAACTAAGCCGACCACCAACCACCACCAACCACCGACAACCGCCTTTGGCGCACACGATGAGCGAACTTGTACCTTTACACAGTTCATAGAACAGATTGTAAGTAGGAGACGAGTTGCGTCCCCACCCCCACGAGTAGGTCCCTACAATGTGTACCTGCATTATAACGTTTATACCTAAACATTACTAATGTGCTAATCGCTTATTACTGAGACCGAAACATACGAGTAGTATGAACATCGGAAATATTATTTTTGAATTCAGATATAAATAAGTTTTACTGACGAGTTACTTAGCTCCTATACTGGTAGACATGATATTATTGAGGTTTAAAAGCTACCAATAGGTAAAACTAACATTAGGACCGTGTAAATATACAATGTGTAACTGAATTAATGCACATAATGAAAGTCGTTTACTGGGTCGATTTCTATAATTTTTAATAAAGGATTAATATCTTAAATATAAAAACTTTTTACAAAAAAAAAACCGACTTCCAAAAAAAACACTACAAATTGAAAAATAATTTTAATTTCGGAAGTCGGTGTGAAAAAACGAAAATGCGGAACCAACGACACCGGTTTTTTTTTGTAAAAAGTTTTTATTTTTCACTTTTTAGTGGGTCAGTTTGTAATTTATCTAAGTTACAATAGCCTAATGTCAGCTGCTCATCACATGTTACAAAATATTGCTTTTCCCGATGCAGGGACGTTAATTGTTGAGGAGTTCTCCTGGTAAGAACCGGGAGAACTCCACAACAACCACTCACCATACGCATTGTGACGAGCATAAATTGCTTAGCAACCATATTAAAGTAATCGAATTGCAACCCGTGAAATATTTGTCATTAAGTAATTTCGATGGCCATCTGTGGTCTTCATCATCAGCTTCACTTTACCAAATGACGATTTCCGAGAGCAAATGCTCAAGTTACTTTAAAAAAAAATACCCAAATCGCTATAGGTTTGCCTATAAAATTTGAGGGTTTCCCTCGATTTCCATGGGATCCTCTCATCAGATTTCAACTTGATGATAATGGAACCACTTCAGAAGTATCTCCTTTCGAACAAAAAAAGAATTTTGAAAATCGGTCCCCAATTGGCGGCGTAATCGCGTAACAAACACACAAAAAAAAATACATACCGTCGAATGGAGAACCTCCTCCTTTTTTGAAGTCGGTTAATAAAAAAGTACGTCCATTACAGTCACACTACCGCTGTAGATAAAGGTACCTACTCAAAACAAACCAAAATGCACGAAATACCTACCTACTACGGCTAGATCCTTAGTGTACTGAGTGAAAATGCGTCCAGCGCACAGTGTTGTTTTTGCCTCGAAAAACGGACATCCTCTTTTTAACTTATCCGATAAAAGAGGTTATTTTAAAAGTAAGAGTAAAATACCCGTGTTCCAATTTTACAACAAACGCGAGTAAAAAAATTTTTAACTTTTTTTTTAACTTCTCTAAATTAATTAATTACAAAAAAAATACGCATTATTTTAACATTTTCTTTATTATGTGTAATAAAACTATAGCAAAGGTATTTGAAAAAAAATACAAAACAATACTAACTAGCACAGATGTAAAGAAATATGCTTTTTTTGTGTTTTTAGATTTTGATTTTTCATGGTTGTATCTTTGCTTAGTTGGATTCAATACTTATTGTAAATCATATTTAGACCCAAACCAATCACTAAAAAAATTAACACATCCAAATCTCGCGGTATCTAGGAGTTATTCACTTCTAAAGTTTTTTCTGATAATTTTGATTTTAGGGTCATCACTTCACAAAAAATAACATTTTTTGTTTGTAGGTTTAAATTTTATGTTGGATTTTATTTTATCATAGAATAATACTTACGATACGTAATACGTATACATATTTACACCCACACTCATCAATTTTACAACTATACATCTATAATTATACTATATGATTTTTTTTTCGCGTTTTCAGGTTTGGTCCCATAGTAAAAGTTGTTCATAATGATGAGTACAATGACCCCTGAAGAGGTCCAGAACGACGTAAATTTAAACGTGTATAAAATTTTTCATTTGTCAATTTTCAGTATCGAAAATCCCTAATTACTTCAAAACGGATTATCCTATTTACACAATTTATTTTGCCCTATCCGTTTTAGACCTAAACCTATCAAATGACACTCAAAACAACACAATATCTACACAAACAAAAAATCATGTTTTCAACTTACGTAATAGTTGGTGGTGTGAATTTACCTTACAAAAAAGTTACTTCGTTTATACTGATTCAAAATAGGAAACTATTATTATAAATAAATAAATAAATCGAGCTTAGATAGCAATTTTTTGTTGCTCCATTTTTGCACTTCATAGACGCGTGTCACAAGCGGATGGCACTCGCGCTTGCACTAGTCCCAACCAGTCCGAGATAACGTGTCCGTGAGCGGAGCCTATGTGTGCGTTGCTCGAGCGCACTTTGTATGTAGATTGACTTCACTTCTGTACTCTCTGTATTTTGTGTTACGTGACGAAGAAGACGTACCTACCTAATGCAAAATCTTAAAGAAAGAAGGCTGAAGTCTGTAAATATTTGTAATAAATAACAGGTATGTACGAGTACAGAATTGTAATCATTAGAATCATTAATACATCTTCTCATCACATCTTAAAAATAAATATATAAAAAAAACATTTAAAATATAAAAAATAGTAGCCCACCGGTATCGGGAACAGGGTCCCATTATTATGTTATTAATATTATTTTAATAAAAAATAAAATAAAAAAAATACGACTTGTGCCAACCCTAGCGCTTAAATTTCAGAATCCTGTAAATTCTAGATACCATAAGATTTGGATATGATATTTTTAATTAGTACTTCTTAGTGTCAAAGCAACAGCTTGTCTCAATATTGAATCCAAATGCCATGAAATAAGCCCATAAAAAATGAAATCGAAAATATGTAAAATTCGATGTTACTCACTACACCGGCTCGATAAAAATTGATAGTTGGCTTGATAATTTACATAATAGAGAGCATCAAGTAATTGCAATCAAATATATTACAAAAACGGATTGGATCTAAAGTTATTGCGATTTCTATGGTTTTTATGGAAACCATAGAAAAAAATAGAAAAAAATATATCTCTAGATTGGGACAAAATTGTCACACGGGTATTTTACTCTTACTTTTAAAATAATCTGTTCTATCGGATAAGTTAATAAAAAGGGGATGTCCGTTTTTCGAGGCAATAACAATACTGTGCAGCGGAGCGTTCAGCGTTGCGTGCAAGCGGCGAAGGAAAGAGAAGGCCGCCACTCAGGACACCTACGTGTTAATGCATCTGTTTGACACAAACGCTGCACGCCCCGCCCCGCTGAACGCTCGATTTAAGCGGGCACTCAGGCCGTACACTTAGTCTTAGGCCTTCTCCTTCCTTCGCCGCTTGCACGCAACGCTGAACGCTCCGCTGGACGCATTTTCACTCAGTTCGTACACTTAGACGCGTACATTTGTAATGTGACCACAATTTTCTCCCACAATCAGTTTATCTATAATTTAATAAATAAAAGATGTTTTATACATATTAGTACAAATTCAGTAGGTATATTTTACATGGTGTTAGGCGAAGGGTTAGCCAAACCAGGGAAGGGGGTTTCGTAGGTAGACCCATGTATGAAATACATATTTAGTTTGAAGACCATAAAGGTAAAAACAAAAAATATATCACATTTTTTGTAGTTTTTAAGAATTTCCAAAATTTTAGCTGTGCTAAAAGCTAAAACTTTAACTAACTAAATAAATAACTTTAACCAATTTTAATGACGCAATTTATTTATTTTATTTTAAAAGTAACAAAACTAAATCCTAACTTAACTAAAACTATACAGAAACTGCGTCGAAAAATTCATCCGTATCGCTGTCGACTGGTAATGTACCCAAGAGAATGGCGGCACTAACTAAAACAAATGATAAATGATTTTATTTTTGTAAGTAGGTTTATACAAACACTTTTACACGTCAATCATGTTTTTTAAAACTAGATGAAGTCGGCGTTTCCTATCTGACTACTCCGAGAAGAAAGGCCGAAACAAACTCAGAGGACACAGTCTCTTTTAAAGTCCAGACATAATCTTGGTCAGGTTATATGAAGACCATGAAGATCGATGTCTGAGGTGGTCTTTTGAGGAAAGAATCACATAGATTGAGAGGACCTGTCCAGTCAGTGCATGCATTTGTCAGAAATCGTACAGCTCAACTCAAGACTTAAGGAGCTCAACGATTCGACGAACAATACCAAAGAAAGGACATTTGGGTAGGCCACATAAATTACTCAAACTGCCAGACAATGAAAAAAAAACTGGCCAAGTGCGAGTCGGACTCGCACACGAAGGGTCCCGTACCACAAGGCAAAAACGCCGAAAAAAACACGTTTGTTGTATGGGAGCCCCCCTTAAATATTTATTATATTTTGTTTTTAGTATTTGTTGTTATAGCGGCAACAGAAATACATCATCTGTGTAAATTTCAACTGTCTAGCTACCGCGGTTCTTAAGATACAGCCTGGTGACAGACAAACAGACGGACGGACAGACGGACGGACGCACGGACAGCGAAGTCTTAGTAATAGTAGGGTTCCGTTTTTACCCTTTGGGTACGGAACTCTAAAAAACTAACAGAACAGAGAGAATCATAAAAATTATTTAAAAAAAATAAAAAACCCAACTGCGGTAAAAAACTTAAGTTAAAAGAACTGAAAAGCTAAAAACAAGCCCATTTTAAATTAAATAAAAGTTGGAAGCAGGCGGGACCCATACCATTTTTATTATATTTTCAAATTCAAATGGGTCCCGCCTGCTTCCAACTTTTTTTTAATTTAAAATGGGCTTGTTTTTAGCTTTTCAGTTCTTTTAACTTAAGTTTTTTACCACAGTCGGGTTTTTTTTTTAATAATTTTTTTATTTCCAGCTTTTTAGTTTACAAAATGTGAAAGATTTCGCTGACGATTTAGTTCTTGGTACGTGTTTTTTTACGATTTGTCACTTCGAATTACTTTTAACCATATAAGTTGTTTATATTTTTGTAATCATCTTTTAGAGCCCTTTATTTTGATACCCCACTCGATAGGTTTTGAAAAAAAAAATTTTTTTTTGACGACAACGTTGCCAAAAATCGGCCATTTTAATTTTTTTTTTCAATTTCGATATACTTAGTGTCACTCGCACAATCAACGGCCATTTTAATTTTTTTTTTCAATTTCGATATGTACCCAGTGTCACTCGCACAATCAAGACGAATCTAACGGCACCTCTCAAGCTGAAATCGATCAAGCCGTTTAGGCTACAGATCGTGCCAAAGAAATATACATGCATACATACATATTAGTCGCCATATTGAATTTTCACTAACGTCATGTCTTTAGTGACACTTGTCGTATCTACTTATCCCTAACAAATAATTTTTAAGTAGACAGTACAATAAAATTTATTTAAAAAAAGATAAACCTACAACTACGCACTCCCACGCACTACGCACCATAGATAAAATACTAAATGTACAATAGATGGGCCACTGAGGTATTCGTTTTATAAAAAGCCAGTACCTCATCCGACAGATAGCGCTGCATGTCCCAATGTCCGCTTCGCTTACGCTAGATGGCGCTTTTAGGAGTTTTTGTTTCTAGTATTAAATCCTTAGAATGAAGAATGATTACCTACGATATTTATGTGTGGAATAAATTTAATTGTTAAGTGTATATATAAAACAAGACTACTATGACAAAATCATATTCTAGTTCTTGTCTTAAAGGAAATGTAGAATTTGAAACATACACAAGAATTTACTTATTTCACAAAATAAATAACTTAATCATTCTTCAATATAATAAAGAAAATCATTCTTCAAACTAGAAATTACATCATCAAGAGACAGATCAATAAATTAAACTGAATAAAATGGTAGATTCAAAAATTAAATAATATTTAGTTTTTTTTAAGAATTTATTTTCGATAAATGGAGGTCCAGTAATACATATTGTTGGGTCAATCGTTTACGTATATTATTACAAGGTCCAAGGGAGAAGCAGGGTCAAACGTTTATAATAGGAGATAGATATCAAGAAAACAAGCGCAGTCCTAAGTCGAAAATAACACAAAACAGATCACCGGAGCACAACGAAACGGGATTCGGGCGTAGTCCACCTGCTTAGTTCACTTGGGTGGACCACGGGCACTTTTTCTTGCGGTGGATCACTTAAATGATGAGCAATATGCAAATAAAATCCTCTTGTAATGTTTTCAAAACTCAACTGACTGTTTGAACTCGAACTGTCATTTACGTTTCGTTTCAATTTTGAAGATGTTATTTATTGTGCTACTATATTTTATAAATTTATTTCTAATGCAATAGTAAAATAATAAATATTACTTGTTTATTATTGTTTAATTTGTATAATAACTATTTGATATACTTTTGTTGTAGGTACTGTTGTAAAGTAGCTCTACCTATCGGCTTAAAATGTAAAACTATGGCCAAGTTTCGGTTCCCGCATACTCAGAGGCAGCACTATCTATGAAAATTTTTGTTTGAAGCCAATGTATGGAAGTTTCACCCCCCTGCTACGCACTCCGACGCACAGTGGATAGGAAGTAGGCTTACGGGACGGCTCCGGGGAACGGGTGTCGACGCCAGTCGACGGCTCAGAACAGGCGTCGGTCGGGTCGAATTAGCGGCACAGTCCGTCCGCACAAAACACCTCAGCTCTCCGTTATTCTTAATACAGCATCATATTGTAGTCTTTGCTTAACAAGAATGTTTTCTTAGTTTTCTTTTTACCGAGTTTTTTTAGCTTCCTCGCTCTCGTAATTTTCCAAAAACGTCCTTCCTCGAATTCCTTCGTTCTCTCTGTCTTGCTTTTCTTTTTCCTAGCCATCTCCGTCTCACCTGCCAGTTTTTGTCAGCCAAGACGTATATAACCTCCTTGTTAATGCCGAGAGTGCGTTGAAGAATATTATTATAATTTAGAATTTCATTATTTAGTAGACAGCGCAATTAAGTATAAAAACCAAATTTAGATTATCCAAAACGATATAAAATGATTTTTAGAAAATACAATCCTACTGCAACCTTCTTTGAATAGACTGCATAGGAAATTAGAAGAATAAGTAGACATCAGATTGACGCGTTTGACTTAAATGTCATAACAAGAATATTATTGTGTAAAATGATGAAAAATTATAATTTATATTCAGGTACCTAATTCTTTAGAGAAGATTCGTTTAAGAGTGATTCGCAGAGTGCTAACACAGAAACTACTCGAGTTCTATATTTTGTGTAACAGCCAAAGTGCGAAATATAATATTTAGTAAGAAAATCATAAAAGGATACAAAATCATAAATATGATGAGAATGAATGAAAATGAAGCGTAAGTACAGTATCAGTAATATACAGATACTATACACTCTCAGTGATTAGAGAGGAATCGATTGATGTGTGAATCAAAAAAATCGGCCCAGGCGTTTGGTCTGTATAGTGCTTCAAAGGAACATACAAACACACATACATAGGCTGATGAACACATTACCACTCTTTTGCGTCGCGCAGTCGGGTAAAAATATAAAATTAATAAAATGACCCACATCGTCATAGTAAAAACATATAAGTAGGTTATCTTCATAGAAACGCACCGAACACGGTTTGTATGTGAGCGCGCTCGTACGTATGCGTCGTCGCACGCACACACTGACAAAATTTATCGCTGCTAAAGGTGCACCAGTCATGGGTGACTACGCCCGCGCGCCGTACGTAAATACCGCCCGCGCCCGCGCACGCTCCGCCGCTGCTCTGCTGCTCGTAATAATTTGTACGTGAAGGTGAACCTACCTACCTCTTTTAACAATTTCATAATAATTTATTCGAATAAATAGGTACATGATTCAGTAAAACCGCGTTATAATTAATCATATTTCCACCGTAATTTTTCAAATAACTAAACAGATAAAATGACGTAGGTAATAAAAAAAATGTACCTAGTCAGGTCTAAGTAGAAAAAATAATTAAAAAAACTTTGTAAGTATTAAAGATTCCTGATGTTTACCCTACAGGGGAAAATTGTTTTTTATAGAGATTGACTATGCATTTTTGACGATTGAATCACTACATATTAACAAAGTCGCTTCCCGCTGTCTGTCTGTCCCTATCTATGCTTAGATCTTTAAAACTACGCAACGGATTTTGATGCCATTTTTTTAATAGATACAGTGATTCAAGAGGAAGGTTTATATTATGTATAATACATGCATAATTGTAGTAGAGAAAAGCCGAGAAATTCAAAGATTTGTAATGTGACGTCGTAACAAACATATTTTTGTGCGCTTGCATTGCAAACGCTGGCCAAACCTTACGAGATAGATCAAATTGATGTAGGTACTACGGAATTGTATATCTTAAAAATATCAATAAAAAAAGTCCGCGATGGTATAGGTATGTTTATCTCCTAAGGATAACTCACAGTAACCATTTTTATCTTTTACATAATATTACAAAACAAAATATGGGTTATTTACCAAGCTATTTTAAACAATACAGTATGATTCCTTATCCAATTAAATACATTAAATACGTTGTGCATTTCATGGAGATCAAAATTGCCCTTTAAGGCATATCATTAAAATTAATATTTTAGAAGATAACAGACATTTAAAAAGCGGGGACAGAGCGGCTGGCAGGCCGGTGCGGTACGAAGTTCGCTGGGTCAGCTAGTAAATTATAAGTGACAGCCCTACGTGTTTAGGCTATTAGCGCTCGCTCGGGGCTCGAGTTGGCCTACTTATATGTTTTTACTATGACATCGTCTTCACATTCACAATGAAAGATAATATAATACTTTGTAAGTAAGCAAATGTCATTGTTTAAAAAAAAATCATCAATGTCAATGTGTATATAAAAAAAAAACATTCAAAATGCAGAAATTGGAAGCAGCTCAATCCCAAATATCCAAAATAAAATAAGCGCGATCTAGAAGTTCAAATACTTTTTAAAAGTTCTGTAGTTATTGGTCACTATAACGGTATGCTACATTCTGTAGTTATTGGTCACTATAACGGTATGCTACATTCTGTAGTTATTGGTCACTATAACGGTATGCTACATTCTGTAGTTATTGGTCACTATAACGGTATGCTACATTCTCTAGTTATTGGTCACTATAACGGTATGCTACATTTTGTAGTTATTGGTCACTATAACGGTATGCTACATTCTGTAGTTATTGGTCACTTTAGAACGGTATGCTACATTCTGTAGTTATTGGTCACTATAACGTTATGCTACATTCTGTAGTTATTGGTCACTATAACGGTATGCTACATTCTGTAGTTATTGGTCACTATAACGGTATGCTACATTCTGTAGTTATTGGTCACTATAACGGTATGCTACATTCTGTAGTTATTGGTCACTATAACGGTATGCTACATTCGTGGATCTTTGACAGTCGTTACGAGTAGTCAGAAGCGCGAAAGTCTGACAACCAGTCTCACCAAGGGGTATCGTATTACCCAGTAAGTGGGTTTTGGAGGTCAGATAGGCAGTCGCTCCATGTAATAAACTGTTATTCAGCTGCATCCGGTTAGACTGGAAGTCGACCCCAACATAGTTGGGAAAAGGCTAGGCAGATGATGATGATGATAACGGTATGCTATAATGCTAACCTCTATGAATTTGTAAAAAACAATATAATTTAGGGGAAAATGGAGTGATGAAACAAAACATTTTATTAGTTTTTGTATTTAACAATTACAAATTTTGATCAATTACGCATATTTCTGATACAAGCGCGATACCTTCTTCGGATACAAGCGCGATACCTTCTTCGGATACAAGCGCGATACCTTCTTCTGATACAAGCGCGATACCTTCTTCTGATACAAGCGCGATACCTTCTTCTGATACAAGCGCGATACCTTCTTCTGATACAAGCGCGATACCTTCTTCTGATACAAGCGCGATACCTTCTTCTGATACAAGCGCGATACCTTCTTCTGATACAAGCGCGATACCTTCTTCTGATACAAGCGCGATACCTTCTTCTGATACAAGCGCGATACCTTCTTCGGATACAAGCGCGATACCTTCTTCGGATACAAGCGCGATACCTTCTTCTGATACAAGCGCGATACCTTCTTCTGATACAAGCGCGATACCTTCTTCTGATACAAGCGCGATACCTTCTTCTGATACAAGCGCGATACCTTCTTCTGATACAAGCGCGATACCTTCTTCTGATACAAGCGCGATACCTTCTTCTGATACAAGCGCGATACCTTCTTCGGATACAAGCGCGATACCTTCTTCTGATACAAGCGCGATACTTTCTTCTGATACAAGCGCGATTTCTTAGAAATGTTACAGGTGCTAAAAGCAAAAATGTTACAGGTGCTAAAAGCAAAAATGTTACAGGTGCTAAAAGCAAAAAGGTTACAGGTGCTAAAAGCAAAAATTTCGTAAATTCTTGAAAGACTACAAAAAACTTGTTAAAGAAAGAAAATACCTTTAGTGTCTTCAAATCCCCATGTTTGGCTAACCGGAGGGTTATAACACTATACAGGGTGTACATTATGATCATAAGATAATAATTCTAATTGATGTTTGGTGGTGTGCCTTAATTCCGGGACATGCTGTATTTTGAAAGCCTAATGGTTTACCATTTTTATTGGTACACAGTGTGTTAGGTTAAACGAGGACACATTTCAAGCGACCGTATTCCGGGTAGGGAGTCATGACAATGAACAATCCTTTAGGAACACCAAAGGCCGCACTGTACCGTAGCCTGCAGGCTGTAAGGCTGTAGGCTGTAGTATGTACAACTCGGGCTGCTCTACCGATGTAACCGTGGTACAAATGTTAAAATTAAGTGATACCTACTTAATTTATTTTTTTTATTGTTAAGTTTATAATAAAAATTGCTTAAGTACAGACGCCAGCACATCAAGCTACTACAATCTGTCAAATTTCTTTAATAGATTTTCAACTTTATCGCTAAAGCATAAGGTTCAATGTTGATGGAGAAGACAGTTTCGGGTAGCTTGATCTGCTGGCGTCTGTACACATAGCATAGCTCTATGACAAAGCTCGCGGGGCGGAGGGGAGCCCAGAGACGTCCTCACGTCCAGGGCCCAAGTCTGTACACATAGCATAGCTCTATGACAAAGCTCGCGGGGCGGAGGCGGGGAGCCCAGGGACGTCCTCACGTCCAGGGCCCAAGTCTGTACACATAGCATAGCTCTATGACAAAGCTCGCGGGGCGGAGGCGGGGAGCCCAGTGACGTCCTCACGTCCAGGGCCCAAGTCTGTACACATAGCATAGCTCTATGACAAAGCTCGCGGGGCGGAGGCGGGGAGCCCAGGGACGTCCTCACATCCAGGGCCCAAGTCTGTACACATAGCATAGCTCTATGACAAAGCTCGCGGGGCGGAGGCGGGGAGCGCCAGAGACGTCCTCACGTCCAGGGCCCAAGCCTGTACACATAGCATAGCTCTATGACAAAGCTCGCGGGGCGGAGGCGGGGAGCCCAGAGACGTCCTCACGTCCAGGGCCCAAGTCTGCTATTTTTATAAATTCGTCATTCCAACACGACACGACCCCATTGTCATTTTGCTAAAAGTTCGTAATCTGCTAAATTCATAATGGTCGATCATTGGTCGGTCAATGGCACAGAACATATACACAAAATACAGAGAGTACAGAAGGCAATCACATGTATGTATTTCACTTTTCATCCCTACGCTCGGCGGTCGCGCTAGGGTTGTCAACTTTGGCTTATGCATAAAAATTATCGTGGTAATGGCACTCGTACCTAGTTGTTTGATTTATTGTTGAGCTTATTCTACAATATTAAAAGAAAACAATAGACATAGTATTATAATACAATTAGTTTATAGAACAAAAACATATAAAATTTTACGTTTGTCAATTTTCACTATCGAAAATCCCTAATAACTTCAAAACAGATTACCCTATTTGCCGACTTTAAAAAAAAAGAAGGTACACAATTTATTTTGCCCTATTAGCCTTTTGACCGCTTGTGTCGCATTTATGCGACACATATATTTCCGTGCCCCTACCGCTCATGTCGTAGGTATTTCTGCGACAGAGAACATGCATGATTTTTTAGTTCTATTCAACGATTGCTCCTCCTTATTTATTGTAGGTATTATTTTATCGATTTGTAGCCGCGTGCTAGGCAATTACTATTTAGCCAAGGCAATTGATATTTAGCCAAGCGCTTAAAATATTAAATATAGACCTAAACCTATCAAATGACACTAAAAACAACACAATATCTACACAAACAAAAAATCATGTTTTCAACTTACGTAATAATTGGTGGCGTGAATTTACCTTACAAAAAAGTTACTTCGTATAAACTGATTCAAAATAGGAAACTAATATATAAATCGAGCTTAGATAGCCATTTTTTTGTTGCTCCGAGATAACGTGTCCGTGAGCGGTGTCTACATAGATTTATAAGAACCTTATAAATCTATGGGTGTCTATATATGTGTGCGTTGCTCGAGCGCACTTTGTATGTAGATTGTCTTCTGTACTCTCTGTATTTTGTGACATATACGATACTCGTAACGAATGAAAAGCAATATTTCCACAATGACGTTCTAATGGTAGGTCAGTGATCAAAGGAACTGTCAAAATTTTAGCAGACTACCGCCTTGGGACATTAACGGCAAAAAAAAAAGAAAAAAAAAACAAGAAACAAAAACCAAACATTGTCAGTCGGGAGTGATATGAAGATTCGAATGACGTTATTGCGACGCACGCTATTTCGAAAAAAATTAAGAGTGGTACGCCAGTTCGAAAACTCATAAAATCGAAAACCGCTATATCGAATGACGTTGTCGCGAACACGCTGATTCGAAAAACTGTTTGAATGGTACGCTAGTACGAAAGTCTTGGCATTGAAATCCACTGTTGCGAATAGCCTAATATTCCAATCTGAATTTGTCTGAGGAACGAACTCGCTCGATAAAGCCTTAGTTATGTATTGGGTTTGGGAAACAAGAGCAATAAGAAGTACCTATTATTTTAAGTTAACTTTTGGTACCTAATGAGTATTATATACCACCTATAATTTTAATTTGTTGACTATTGTGTTGATTACTATACTTACTGGAAATTAAAAAGTTAACTTTTTAATTTCCAGTAAGTCGGGGGTCGCGAGTTCGATCCTCAGACAAATTCAGATTGGAATATTAGGCTATTCGCAACAGTGGATTTCAATGCCAAGACTTTCGTACTAGCGTACCATTCAAACAGTTTTTCAAATCAGCGTGTTCGCGACAACGTCATTCGATATAGCGGTTTTCGATTTTATGAGTTTTCGAACTGGCGTACCACTCTTAATTTTTTTCGAAATAGCGTGCGTCGCAATAACGTCATTCGAATCTTCATATCACTCCCTTGTCAGTCATTCATTTGTCATTATGTACGAGATTACCTACCATGCTATGCCATTTCTTTCAATGGAGTGTCAGTGGTTGATCATTGGAACGTCGTAATGACGCCATTATATTAGTAGATAACCAAACTTGTAAAAATTAACAATTATGAAATCAATGATAGACCATTCTGACACTCTGGGCCCAGGCGAAGAGACAGCGCGCCGTGCGCTCGCGCCGGCCAGAGACGACTGCGCACCCTCGCCCCCGCGCCCGTCTTCATTCTGTCTCGATGCAATTATTGTAATTTGTTAATATATTTTTGAGACTGTAGCGTTATGCTAGATACACACGCAGCGCCTTTGAATGGCGGCGACTCTATAGCCATTTCAATATCTCACGTTCACACTCAGGTTTTGATACGCGATTTGTTGAGTTGTCGCTAGACTGGCAACGAGACGCTGGCGCGGTCGAAGTCGCTGCGTGTGCAGTTAGTGTGTACCTAGCGTAAGATAAGAGTAGCGTTGGTTTGGTATTAGGTATGTACCTAAGTACTGCAAGATAAATTATTAATTATTTCAATGTTATTTTTTCTTTGTTGATAATGTTAAAAAAAATAAACTGTTTATTAAGAAAGAAGTATTATCATTTGTTTTATTTCTTGCACACGTTCAGGTTTCTGTAAATTATAGGTAGGTTCAGTAGGCGCTCGGTAATTCGGCACCCATTTTTTTTCGCCAATCATCATCATCATCATTTCAGCCGAAAGACGTCCACTGCTGGACATAGGCCTTCCCCAAGCGCCTCCACTTTGGCCGGTTCTGTGCTTCTCGCCAATGCCGCCGGATTATCGAAAGCGGCCGGATTAGGTATTGGATTTTTAGGGTTCCGTTCAACAAGGAACCCTTATAGTTTCGGGTCAGTCCATCTAGTTATACTAGTTGTAGTGTATGCGCAGGCATTGGCGTGGCAGTCGCTAAGGTTTTATAACATTATAAGTAGGTAGAACATTCCAGGGAGTAGCCTATCAGTTGTTCCCTCCATCCAAGCATTTTGTTAAAATATTATGTATATGATGAGGTAGCTAAAATAAAAAGGTAGGAAATAGTAGATTAATGGTATTATTTTTTTATATGTATGACAGACATTGGAGATTTGGTCACACACATTTTAAAATTTCCGGTTAGGGTTGTCACTCAGCCACCAAACCTCAAACCTGTGTGTCATTAGCAGTGATCGGAATAGGTAGAGCTAATTTGCCTAAAGTTCGAGGAACATAGAAGAAAGTCGGAGACTTCCATACGACTAAAATATGTCTTCGGGACTAATGTCGGGTTTTCGGGATGTCCCGAAACCCCGACATAGTCCCGAAAACAGTACATTTATATTATTAATAGAGTACACTAATTGAATTCATTTTCCTTTTTAACCGACTTCAAAAACAAGGAGAAAACATTCTCAATAACCAGTAGATACGTTTTCTATTGTTATTAATTCAGGTAAAGAACTGGGTCCGGTTGGAGTGTAGCCAGGGGCACTGGCGCAAGGACTTTTCGATTTTTTTTTCAAAATGTCCCAATTTTATTGCAGTTTCGAATTAACCTTGACCATAGAAGCTATTTAGGTTCTAAGAAGCATGGTCCTACGACTCACCGTTTCCGATTTATGGGCCTCCGAATTTTATTTGTTAAATTTTTTTGTGTGATAGTTGTGGAATATTATTATTATCTCCTTTATTCAAATAAATTCTTATAAATTATATTTTTAAATATTAGTATAAAGAAATATAAAAACATTTAAAAATATAAAAAATAGTAGCCCACCGGTATCGGGAACCGCTTTCTGGATCAAGCCCTTGATCCAGCTGCCCAACCGGAGCCTCCTCAGGTGTTGGTCGAGGCTCTTGGCTATTAGACCATTGGCTGTCACGACTATCGGCACAATGATCGCTGAGTCCACATCCCACATGTCGACAACCTCGTGAGCCAAGTCAAGATACTTGATTTATCTTTCTCGGCTTTCACGAGGTTCCCATCATGCGGGACGGTTATGTCAACAATCATTGCGCGCCACTCTGATCGATCCACCACCACTATATCAGGCTTATTGGCAACAATAGTCCTGTCAGTGATGATGGATCGATCCCAATATAATGTGATATTACCATTTTCGAGAACTGGGTCGGGCACATACCTGTAGTACGGCACCTCCGATTCCACAAGGTTGTATTTCAGAGCAAGTTGCTGATGGATTATCCTGGCTACAAGGTTGTGTCTATGCAAGTACTCTTCGTTAGCTAGACGAGAACACCCGGAGATAATATGCCTGATTGATTCTCCCGGCCGGTGGCATGCCCGACAGATGTCAACCGTGCCGTCTTTCACAATAAATCTCCGGTAATTGTTCGTCATCATAACTTCGTCCATAATTGCACAGACAAAACCTTCGGTTTCCCCAAAGAGGTCACCGAAACGCAGCCAGGCTACGGACGCTAGTAGATCAACATCGGGTCCATGTAGGGCCCGGAAAAAGCGTCCGTGAAGCTCCTTACTCTGCCATACCTCCATGCGATCATTAGTGTCAAGCACTACTGGCTTGCGCCAGTTCTCTTTAGCCAAGGAGAGCGGGGTGAGGCCCTTGTCCACGGCGACTACATCTCGATGCATCCCCACGTCGGTTTCTAGAAAATATTCCCTGAGACTGCATATCTCGCGATTGTGGAGGGTCTTAGCGTTTAAAAACCCTCGACCTCCACACTTTCGCGGGATATACAGCCTCATTACCGATGACCGTGGGTGATGCATTCGATTTGCAGTCAGCAACGTACGGACCCTCCTATCCAGGGCGTCGAGTTCGGTCTGAGTCCATTTGAGTATGCCAAATGCCAAAAGAGTACATCAAAACCGGCATGACCCAACCGTTGAAGGCGCGCACCTTGTTTCCGCCTGATAGAAGACTATTAAGTACTTTTTTCAGGCGGCCAAAGAAGCGCTCCTTCAACGATTGCTTCATGTCAGTAACATTGATGCCTAACGCTTCCGACATACCCAAATACTTATAGGTTTCGGATCCGGAGAGGGTTCTAAGGTTTGTGGAATCCGAGAGTTGGGTTCCCACGGATTCAACAATCTCCCCTCGCTTTACATGCATGACCGCACATTTGTCCACACCAAATTCCATCCTGATGGCGCTACTGAAAGTTTGAGTTACTTTCAGTAGCTCCATCAGTTGCAAATTGTTGGGGGCAAAGAGTTTTAGGAGGTCATCCATGTAGAGGAGGTGCGATATAACCTGACCACCTCTCCTCAGCCGATAGCCTAGACCTGAATCCTCCAGCAGCGTGCTTAGAGGATTCAAGGCTAAGCAGAACCAAAGCGGACTCAAACTATCACCCTGAAATATGCCTCGCTCGATCCTTATCGGTTCGCTATTCCTCTGAATATTTCGACATCCTGGATATCGAAGGACCGTCCTCCATTGCCCCATACACGACATCAGGAAGGTGCGCAGAGTTGCATCTACTTTGTACAACTCCAACACCCTCATGATCCATGTATGTGGCACCGAGTCATAGGCCTTCTTATAATCTATCCAGCATGTCGACAGATCCTTTCGGGAACGACGAACCTGTTGGCTAATGGCCATATCAATGAGGAGTAGCTCCTTAGTACCCCGGGACCCGTTCTTA
This sequence comes from Oligia strigilis, assembly GCA_951800025.1. NCBI lineage: Eukaryota > Metazoa > Arthropoda > Insecta > Lepidoptera > Noctuidae > Oligia > Oligia strigilis. Next base: position 30,657,754 of record OX637540.1, on the reverse strand, counting down.
CATCCATTTTGAGAGACAGACATGATGGAGTTGGTGTCTATATGTTTGTTAATTTTAGTTCTCAAAATGGATGTAAGAACTTTATAGACCGTCGGTAAACAAGTGATCGGTCTATAATTTTTGGGATCCGCGGTACTACCTGATTTATGGAGCAGGTGGGTTATTCCTGTCGTTAGGAACTGGGGCAGCGACCCTGACTCTAAGGCTGACTGGAACTGGGATGCCAAGCAGGCGTGCGACCCTTGGAACCATTTTATCCAAAAGTTGTGCAGCCCGTCCGGCCCTGGAGATTTCCAGTTACGCAACGGTCGGACTGCACGAGCAACATCTTGGGGGCTGATGGTAAGTACCCCCATTTCTGGTATTAGATCGCACGCTCGCTCAATCTTCCCAGTCCAATCACCCTCGGTGTGACTGACAGGCACCGACCAGATGTTTCGCCAGAACGAGCACATGGCGTCATCATCCGGTAGGCACGTGTCAGTAACACCTTGGTCCGGTCGCTCCCAAGCCCTATAAACCCACCTTTCATCACTCTGGAATGTGCGATTCTGAGTGTATCGCTCCACTCGCCGCCTGTACCGACGAATACGGTTCGCCCATGCATACACTTTCTGCTTCAGGAAGTCGATGCGCTCCGTGACACAAGACATATAGTCTTGAGGACTGATATCAGTCCCCAAGAATGCCTGTCTCACAAAGCGCATCACTCTAGGGCGAGTATTGCCCTCCCTGAAGCAGATTAGTTTGCCAATGAGCGCTCTGGCCCCACCAATACGGCGTTCAATTCTGCACTGCCAAGCTGGTACGGCTGGTTTCGGTCGTGTAGCTCTAGAGTCATTGGCAAATTTGACGTGAGCTACACGACATGCCGCTGCAGCCGCGCAGTACAGAATCGAATGAGCATCGGTGAGGTCTTCGCAGCCATCAAAATAGTTTGACAACTGCGAATCCAGAACCGCCACCAGCGCCCTATTTTTGTTATGCATGGGCAAACGAGGTAAGCGTGGCCTAAGTTCGGGTGACATGAAGCGATATTCCTGAATCGCATCCTCCAAAGCACTCCTCAATTCCTCATTACATTGGGTACTTACGTTTGTAGCCCTGTCATTACTCCCCTCGTCAGCATGACTTGTATCAGACTGCGGTAGTAGTACAGCAGTCTGCGACTGGGGAGTGATGACATGGCTACTCTGCATTTCACTTCGCAGGCGATCAAGTACAGTGTCATCCAACATATGGTTACGCTGAATGACACGCACCTGATCCGATAATCGTTGTGCCGAAACGTTGACAGCTGGTTCAAGCACCTGAAACAGAGAGAGCATCCGAACACGGTACGCGGTCAGATTGTTTCCCCCCTCTGTAGCCCCATAGTATGAGCGCATGACATTTTCATTGATGGATCGTGTCCATCTCATGCGCTGCACACTTCCGCCGGGAGCTGGGACCCTATCAGAGGCCGGTGGGCCTCGAGGTCCTAAGCCGTCCGGCGGCCGGCGTCCTCCCCGTCGACGAGCAGGTGGTGGCGTCGTGGGCGGAGAGAAATACTCGTCGCTCGAGCTCGACGCAACTGCCGCGGTCGGTGTCGTCACAGCGCTCACAGTGGGGCTGGGTACCGGCGGCGGCGAGGCGGAGCTGAGCGAAGAGTCCGGAGGTGTTAGGCGTGCACGTCTAGCGGCGGCAGATCTTGTCAACATTTTCGTATTTTCTATTTTCCTTCTTCGTTTTTATCGGAGGTGACATGACAAATGTCACCTCCTCTGGTTCGGCAATTATTATTATTATTATTTTATATAAAACGCTCTACATATATTTCCAAAATGGTGGCTCGGATGAAAATCTTTTCTGGAAAGAAATTGTTGCTCTAGTCGAAAACCATGAGGACCACTGATGTAAAAAACCCGCGAAATATTGAAAAAAAAACCTTTGAGAATTTTTTTCAAATTTTTTGTCGGTCAAAAAAAATTTTTTTTCCTTAATTTTATTCATGTTGGGATACTGCTTGCACGGGGGGTTACACAGGGGGGTTAAATTATGGTTATTTTTTGCCTAGGACGCACCGTTTTCGAAATATTTGAATTTTTTTATTTGATTCAACAATTTATGGAATTTTATTCAAACAGTTGTTTTATATTTTAGTCCGCGCTCAAATGTTGTACCTACTCGCAATCCTGTCGTTAATATTCAAAACAGAAACAGGAAATGAATTCGATAGTTGTTTTACTCTATTAATATTAGTTGTAATTAAGTAATGTGTTGAAACTCGGGTCCCAAAAATAGTACATTATGATACATGTGTGCTATATTGATTAATGCACACGCGTTTCATACGACGTTTTTCAACACACTTGCGAGGAAAAAAAAACAGACTTGTATTGTTAAATATTAACTTGTATGGAAAATGGCACGCTGTTTTAGTTTTCCCGCGCGCCGTGCTACAGTGTTGCCAGATGACCGTCTCGCGTTCTCCCCAAACCTTCCCCGAAATCCCCCCAAAATTCGGGTTTTGAAAAAAAAACCCCCCACAAATGACAAAAAAAAATTTTTTTTTAATCAATTGTTTTTTCATGTTATTTTTTTTTTTATTAAAATTATTTTTCTTTCCTTAGGATTATTGAAAGGTACAATTGTATACTATTTCAGCAATAGTTTCCATTACTGAATCAGCCTCTTCACCCGCGTCGTTTGCAGTTCCGTATATATTTTTGACGTGACAACGTCTTAAATTAGGTTGCGGCTGGGAGTCACTTATGAAAAAGTGTAACGCTCGGTAACGTTACGTTCTTATTTTCATTTAATTCCTTGTTCCTATTGTGCAATTTAATTATATTCATATCAATAAATATTCTACCGAGAAAAAGACGTTGTCACGTAAAATCTTCGCCCGTAAAACCGACTTTACAGGCAACCATTTTTTCTGAATTAAATCTGTTTAGCATCTTTGAACTAGGTTTAAAATGAACAAATCCTTCTAGCAATGTAGGTATATCTTATTCTCAAGATTGATTCGGCAGTGTGAATGGCCAATCTGTTTCGAAGTTTGTCTTTAATAATAGCTACTTGAGAGAAGGCTCTTTCCACAAATGCGATAGATAAAGGCAACGAGAAAAATTCCTAATGCCAATTTGCTAACATGTCCGTAGATTCTATAACCGACTGCATTTTTTTGTTTGCTTTCACAGATTAGTTAGTGGTTTGATCGCGTTGATTCGATTGATGCATTCTGATAATATATTTTTTAATCATCACTGCTAGCCGCGGCTTTGCCCAGACTAGTTATGGTAATAAAAATCCTCCAAATACCCCCACATCTAGTTTTTCTCCCCCCAAAAATCCCCCCATAAATATTGTCCCCCCATAACTATAAAAAACCCCCAAATTTGGGGGGATTCCCCCCAATCTGGCATCACTGCCGTGCTAGCCAGCCAGCACTAGCGATGCGCACGCCGGTGTAAATAAAAGCATCATTGACTCTCATTTTAAATATATTAATCTATGACACAGACAAAACCGCTAAACTGCCTATAGAAAAAAGTAATTTAAAAAAATTAAACCGACTTCAAAAAGAAATAAACTCAAAATTATGAAATAACTTTAATTTCGGAAGTCGGTGTCTTGGGATCTATATTTTAGTTTTATGCCACCGACTTCCGAAATTAAAGTTATTTCATAATTTTGAGTTTATTTCTTTTTGAAGTCGGTTTAATTTTTTTAAATTACTTTTTATTTCGTAATTTTAAGTTTTTGCACTAGTATTTGACCAAGGTTTTGAGATGTTTTCCCTTTGACACTACACCCGTAGCTCTTATCAATAAGCCAGGCCGTCACACTTACACGTATTAGTCCATATCTTGAAAATTACTGAATCGATCTTGATGAAACTTGCACTGTTCCCTAAGTAGAAGAAAATGTAAGCCAATAAAAAAAAATGGTCACGATCCGATTAATAGTTCCGGAGATATGCGTGGACAAACATACATACATACATACATACATACATACATACGTCTATGAAATTTTGTATATTTGTTTGGAAGCCCTAATAGATCATCATATGTGAATATAATGCAATTCCAATAATATTACATACATACGTATCGAATTGATAACCTCCTTTTTTTTAAGTCTGTAAAAAATATAATAAACACAAACTGGCTAATGTTTAGACTGATCGTAGTGTTGTACGTCAAATTGTAGTTTTATTTATGGAATTAGAAAGTACTATTGGCATAGAGAAATATACATTCGTTCAGTGAGAATCCGGAATAATAGAACGCCAGTCAGGGTCTTTTCCGTTTGGTTTCGGAAGGGACCCCGGTCAATTTAAGGTATTGACCTTATTATAGGTTGTATCTTGATCAAATATGATTCGCGACTACCTATAATGTATATGTATTTAATGAATTATAGTCATTAGAATTTAATCCTTAAGTTAGATTTGTTCCTTAAGAACTTTTCCATCAGAGATTTTTTCTTATGGAACAAATCTAACTTAGAAAGATGTATTAATGTTTCTAATGATTATAATCCTGTAAAGAGGTACCTGTTATAGCCGCAAATCATATTTTGATCAAGATACAACCTGACACCGACCAGGGGGCTTACCATCACCTCTTAAAACAGGGCAGAAGTTGAACTGCACTACTTTTTTAACCCCCGACGCAAAAACGACGGGGTGTTATAAGTTTGACGTGTCTGTGTGTGGGGGTGTGTGTGGGGGTGTATGTGTGGGTGTATGTGTGGGGATGTGTGTGGGTGTGTGTGTGTGTGGGGGGTGTGGGGGTGTGTGGGTGGGGGAGGTGTGGGGGGGTGTGTGTGTGTGTGTATGTATGTATTCTTTGAAGTCCTTAAAGTGCCGATGTGTTCGAAGCGCGATTTATAGGTTAAACTTGGTGAGTATTACATTATTGAAAAGAAATCAATGAAAAGTAAGATTTGGCTAAGCAAGTCTAGCTAAAACTTGTTCAGTTTCCTTAGCCACTCGGTTATTACCTTTTTGCCTACGTGTGAGATTTCCTGGTGGAACCTTACTTTTGCGTTTATTTTATTATATATGTAGGCTGATTGGGTTGCATACTGACGCCGTACAAAAGCTGTTCGGACCCTTGGGGAGTAAGCCACTATATCCTTTCGTCTTTTCTCCTGACTGTCTTGGTTAAATAGAATAGATTTTTGTAAATATAGAGTCGTTATTAAAAAATATAGTTTTCTTACTGAAAGTAAGCCACTGATTCTATATAGATCGACTGTGGGGTATCTGTATGGTTTATAGTACCTACATAACTTTTATAAGTGACCTTTGGGCTCTTTCTAACTCAAAGAATTTAGTTTTAGTGGCTCCCCCCCAGACTGGTAAGCAATATGTAATAACTGATTGCGTGAGCGCAATGTAGATGCTGTTTAGTGTCTTCGGAGGCATCACGTAACTTAGATTTTTTAAAATCCATATAAATTTCCGCACCCGTGATGTGACAATTTAAATATGTGAATGCCAAGTTAAGCACTCGTCAACTATTACTCCCAGGTATCTTGTGGACGCTACATGTTTAATGGCTTGACAATTACAATTTTGGTTCAAACGGTCCGCACACGTGTGGATTTGACTTTTAAAATTAAGTCCTGGTTTAGACCTTATACTAGGAGAAAAACAAATGTAGTTGGTTTTAGGAACACTAAGGGTTAGTAAATTGGCTTTAAGCCACCTGTCTATAGCAACCAATCCTTGCTCGGCATTATTGCACGCAGCTTCCCACGTGTCCCCAAAGTAGACAATCGCCGTGTCGTCTGCGTAGGAGAATATTTTACCCCCACTGTTTCGTAGATTGCAGAGTTCATTAATATAAACCAGAAACAGTGGTGGGCCAAGGACAGATCCCTGCGGAACACCAAATACAATATTTTCCTCCTCACTAAGCGAGTCTCCTATTTTAACCTGCTGTCTCCTACCTCGAAGGTAACTATCAAATAGGGAGAGAGCCTTACCTCTTATCCCTATTCCCTCAAGTCTCTGCACAAGGATGGGGACAGATACGGTGTTAAAAGCCTTCTTCAGGTCTAGGAAAACCGTAACGCATTTATAACCCTTGTCCACTTTGTCAGTGATTTCAGATGTCAACGCAATGACCGCATCCTGGGTTGACCGTCCCTGCCTAAACCCGTATTGAGAATCGGAAAGAATATTGTATTTACTTAAAAAGCTTACTAATCTTTTGTTTATTATTTTTCCTATTATTTTCGAAAGGGACGATAAAACAGATATCGGCCGATAGTTGTTGACATCGCTCTTGTCCCCCTCCTTGTGCACAGGCGTTATTATAGAACGTTTTAGCGCATCAGGAAATATGCCCGCTTCGAAACACAAATTAGTTAACTTGCTGATAAGAGGAACAACAAGTTCTCGAGATAATTAAGGAAGGCTACAGGTATGCGATCCATCTACCGTCATTCAAAATATCAACGATATATAAGATGGATTTCCGTTTGGAATATTTTCTATGTTTTGCTACACTATTCCTTATGATTTTAGCTAGTCTACTTTTACAGACATACTGAAATAATGTAAATTAGGTATTAGATACCTACTTGTTGTTTTCGTATGAATTATTTATATTTACTCAGTAATTAGAATTAAATAATTTTCATAAAATAGATCTAGAAAATTTGCTAATTTTGTAATAAACGCCCTCTAGCTTTACTAAAGCCGCGCAGAGATGTGTCTATTGTTTACCGATTTTGTTATCGATAATATTTATTACTAGCTGTGCCCCGCGGTTTCACCCGCGTTAATTTGAGGAAAAAACCTACTGAAATAATTATATTCCATTACTGTAAGAGTATTACATATGAATATTACTTATACCCTCATCATGACCTTGCGGAGTTATTATAAAACTATGATATCTCCTAAGATAATTATTCATCTTTCTCCTAACATAATCATTCATAGAATATAAACCAGTCAAAACGACAATTAATAAACAAATAATTATGTTTTATTTCAAGGACAATAAATATTTTTAATTTACTAGGTACTTAACGATTTATTTACCCATTTTACCTTTTATACTAATCGGACTTCGGTCCATTACATGATAAAAGATTTTAATTATTACATTGTACAAATATCGACATTAAATTATCGAAATCTTGTCCTCATCTCTAGCTGGTAGAAAAATAGATAACAGGTGCATACGAATATGACATCTATTTCAATCACGTTAGCGTGCTAAATAGTAAATTAGTTACAGCGCCCCCTAGCGTTGAGTAGCTGAACTCGTTACGGATTGCTCGAATTTAATTGTTAGATGGAAAAATGGTCTTTATTGATTTTGACATGTAAAATGAAAACAACATTCATGAATTGTAATAAGACTTAATTTTGAACAACAATAAATAAACTTTTCGCCAAATTTTTTTTTTTTTTGTGTCTGTAAGCGCGCCGCGACGCTGATAAGCAGCGCCGCTTTCTTCACGACACCTCGGCGGTCAGTCCTCGCCAGGTGTGACCCCCAGTTACCTGGGGGAGGCCCGGCGGAGGACGACCAGCGACAGAGGTGCCGACTCGACGCTCCTACAGAGTATAGGTGAGTTGCTCCCGCCCGCCCCGCTTCCAGAGCTAGCCGTCCACGGTCCGGGCTAAGGAGCAGTCGTGTGTGTGTGAGCGGTATTGTACTGTGTAACACCGCCCAGTGTCTACGCGTATCGCGTCCCGAATTCGCGTACGCGTGTGAGTATAGGCGTCTGTGTAGTGGTGGATGTCTGAGTTTCGCCGCGCAACGCGCCTATATTAACCTAGCACGCGCTACGCGACGAGCGTATCCGTATGTAGCTGGTAAAGTTAAGTTGAGTCGAGTGAGCCACGTGTAACCTGGGTGCGGCTCACTCGAGGCGTCCAGTCCGGTGCGATGGGGTCGTCGTCCGCTACCAACGTGAGTCACACAATGGGATATCGCGACGCCCCCGTCAGGGGGCGTGCCGAGCGGTGCCGGGGCTTCGCCCCCCGGCCGCGGAGGCCTTGCGGTGGCCTGCCAATACAGGCTCCTCACCGTGTTGGCGACAATGGCCGACGGCAGTTTTTGAACGCGCATTTATAAAAACGCGCGTCCATGTGAATAGTTGCATGTTGTTTTTCTGTAGGCGCGCCACGACGCTGTCTCACAGCGCCGCTTTCTTCACGACACCTCGGCGGTCTGTCCCCGCCAGGTGAGACTCCCAGTTACCTGGGGGAGGCCCGGCGGGGAACGACCAGCGACGGAGGTGCCGACTCGACGCTCCTACAGAATTGGGTGAAAATTGCTCCCGCCCGCCCCGCTTCCAGAGCTAGCCGTCCACGGTCCGGGCTAAGGAGCGTCATGTATGTGTGAGCGGTATTGTATTGTGTGACACCGCTCAGTGTCTACGCGTACCGCGGCCCGCGCTGCGCATACGCGTGTGAGTTTAGGCGTCTGTGTAGTAGTGAATGGCTGAGTTCGCCGCGTAACGTGCCTATATTAACTTAGCACACGCCACGCGACGAGTGTGTGTAATGTGTGTGAAGTGCTATTGGGTCGGGTGAGCCGCGTGTAACCTGGGTACGGCTCACTCGAGGCGTCAAGTCCAGGTCGCGGGGTACGGGTCTCGCGTCGGGGGGGCGCGCGTGCCAGGGCGCAATGTACTGCACATGCGGGCAGGCGGATGCGCCGGCACGCGCGGACATTCCCTTCGCGAGGCGCCGCACAAACTGGTCCAGGCTCTCAATCCCGAGGTCCCGTTCCAGGACATCGTTCCTCACGAAGCGAGGAGCGTCCATGATAGTCCGCAGCGCCAGGTGTTGCTGCGCGCGGAGCTGCGTTCGGCTCGACTCGCTCGTGAGGGCGAACCAGGCCGGGGCGGCGTACGTCAAGATTGGGCGCACGTGGGTAATTCTTCAGGGACAAAATTTTCGATGTCTGTGGGTATATTTCTGTAACCAACTAAAAAAACGGCATGTAATATTTTTTTTTGTACAGTTTAGCTTTATCCCTTACTGGGACAAATGATTTTTTTTAATAATTGCTGTCTAGGTACAAAATAAAAATATTTGAAGGTCGTTCTTCTGATTCATATAGCGCGTCCGTTTGCCATTTTCCGGAACAAAATGGTCGATGTCGCATTTTCCCTTTGATACATCAATATAAATTATAATTATATCGAAAGGAAATGAATTGTCCTCTTACAAAAAAAATGTGTATTAGTTATAACTACGTTAGTCTGTTTATAAATAAGTAAAAAAGAAGTGTCCCGCGTATAATACTGATTAATGTGGCGTAAGCTGCGCTTGACCGTACTTGGTCGGGTAATAATAATGAGAGTCTGGCTTCCAGCGCGGGGGGAAGCCAGTCGTGCAACGGACGACCTAGAAGGTGGACGTGCGGCTGGTTGGCTTAGATCCGGTGTTACGAAGGAAAATACCTGATTCATCTGTGTTTGGTTCAGGTGGCATCCTGATTACAATGCCTACTTTATAAAATTTATTTTATTGTTTTAAAACTTCAATCTGTGTTTCGTGTGATGCTTTTGGGTTATAGATTCGTGTAGAAAAATGAAAATAATGAAGTCTGTATGTACGATGAGTTATGCATGATTGTAGGCAAAATCCTGATTCATCTGTGCCTGATTCGTATGGTCAAAACCCCATATGAATAATAAAATAAATTAGTTTTTCCCCTCTCCAGCACGATAGGAGCGCTTTTGTTGCGTAATTCTCCTTGTCCAATTTTTGACCGTGTACAAGTCAGTAGTTTTAATCTTATTTATTATTATTTACTTAGCTATAACCTTTTGAATAATAAAAAAATGACAGGAGTATAATCTTGTTCTAAATATGATACTTTTGATATGTCTTAGTCCTATTTAAGAATGTTTAGAATTTACATTCATAACTAACGGTGTTTTTATTTCTGTTTCTGATTAATATGTAACACATTCTGATTCATCTGGGCACAAAATGAATATCTTGAAAACTACTTTATAAAAACGAGTCCCTCATTCAAATATATGTTATTTGGTATACCTATTTTCATATGAACATGTGTTACAGAGCTGAAAGTGAAATTAAATTTTGGCCATATGGATCAGTCAAAGAATCAAATTTCGAAGAACTACCCACGTACAGCTTGTACACGCCCAACTTGACGCGCGCCGGTATTCGGGACGAGAGCACCGGTTTAAGGAGGTTGCGGGCGACCCTACCTTTAGCGGCGACCGAGCGGACGTGTGGCCCCATCGTGAGCCGACGATCGATGGTGACCCCTAGGTACTTGACCCGGGGCGACCACGCGATGTCGGCTCCCTGCAGCTGCAAGGGTGGTGGGAGGGGCGCAAAGCCGGTGACCATCGCCTGCGTCTTACCCACGTTAACCGAAAGCCGTGGATTCGGGAAGCAGCTCGAGCGCGCGCTGCATTTTGACCGCCGCGTACTTCGCATTGAGCGATGTAGTGATGTACGCGGCGTCGTCGGCGTACAGCGCGAGCATGGCGTCCGAGGTGGTGGGGATGTCGTCGGTGTAACGCGAGTAACACGCCGGCGACACGCAGCTGCCCTGCGGTACACCCGCGAGCACCGGGCGGGCGCTAGAGAGCGCCCCGTCGACCACCACCCTAAATGTCCTGTCTGTGAGGAAAGCAGAGACCACCTTGACGACGCGACGGGACGCGCCTGAGGTGGCCAATTTGAATATCAGGCCGTCGTGCCACACACGGTCGAAGGCCTTCTCCATGTCGAGGAATACTGCCACCGAGTACTCCTTCTTGTTGAGCGCGGTTGCGAGGTGGTGCAGTACCCTCGACAGCTGGAGCGTCGTGCTATGTTCCGCCCGGAACCCGAACTGCTCCGGACGCGGCGCTATGTGGGGCTGGAGATGTCGCAGCAGGAGTGCTTCGAACACCTTGGAGACTGTCGGCAACAACGTGATCGGCCGATAGCTCTCCGGCTTCAGGATGTCTTTTCCCGCCTTGGGCAGCATGATGACGCGCCCTTCCTTCCACGAGGCGGGAAAGGCCCCCGTGCGCAGTATCCCCGTGAACAGGCGCGCCAGCGCCGCTACCATACGGTACGGCAGGTGGCGCAGCACTCTGTTGGTGATACCGTCAGCACCGGGGGCCTTCCTCGGCTTCGTCCTTAGGATGGCGCGTCTGACTGCGCCCGGCGAGAAAAGGATAGCATCTTCATCGGGAGCTATCGGCGTTGCGAAGTAGTCTCCCAGGTGTTTCTCGACTGCTGCGACATGGTCGGTGTCGCTGGTCGGGTTCGGGCGAAACTGACGCTCCAGGTGCTCGGCGAAGACCTCCGCCCGGTCCTCCGCTACATATCTTAGCGCCCCGTCGCTGTTGCGCAGTGGACGCACCGGAGCTGGGGTGTTCGTTAGCTGGCCGCAGAGCTTGTGCAGCGACGGCCAGCTGTCCGCCGTGGCGTCTATCCTGTCCTCCCAGCCCGCGGTGGTCAGCGCCTGTAATTCGGCCTTAACCTTCTCCGCGAGACGGTTTAGTTCTCGTTTAAGAGTCGGACATCTTGTTTGTTGCCACTGCTTGCGAATGCGCCTCTTCACGGCGATCATTGCGCTTATGTGCGCCGGCAGGGGCGGCAGTAGCCCTCTCCCCTGCGGCTGCGTGGTAGTCGCCGCTTCTAAGGCGCTCTGTATGCAAGCAGTGACATCGTCCGCGGTCTTGTCGACGTCCGCGGAGGTAGCGATAGGCCGAGTCGGCGTGGTGGTCTCTACTTTCTCCACGAACTTTTTCCAGTCCGTGGACCGACGTGGCGCTATGGGCTTCAGTCGGGTCGGCATTCCCGATAAGACGACGAGTACAGGTTGGTGGTCCGACTGTAACCGTCGTCTATCACTTGTTGGGTGATCTGGCAGCTTAGCCCCCAGTGGACTACGATGTCCAGCACGTCCGGCATGTAACGCGCGGTGTCCGGATAGTGCGTCGGCGTCTCTGGGCAGGACACCGTATAGCCGAGGGCTTCCGAGTCCGCGAAGAGCCGTCTCCCCTCGGTATTCGTTGTGTAGGAGTTCCACGCCGGGTGCTTGCAATTGAAGTCGCCGGCGAGGATGGTGGCGCGTGTTGTGTCTACAAGCAGGGCCCGCAGCTCGGTAAGGTCCAAGGGAGCCGCGGGCGGCTTGTAGCAGGCGTAGATGTTGATGTCCTCGCCGGCTACATGTAGCTGCACACCCAGGGCGTAGAAGCTCCTGAGCGACGGCAAGGGGAGTTCCTGATGGACGACTCTTCGCCTCACTAGTACCGCCAGACCACGGTACCGGACATTTGTGTCGGCCGACCTTTCGTCCTTCCTGTATAAGTGATACCCTGGGACCCTGACCCTATCTTCGGGCCCTAGTAGGGTCTCACTTATTAGCGCCACGTCGATGTCCTGTTCCCTCAGGAGATGGCGGAGGGGGGCGACCTTTCCTCTAAGGCCGCGGGCGTTCCAATGAATCACCCTCAATGGCCTAGCCATGGTACAGGGTAAGCAACGTGGCCAGGCCATCAAGGATGACCGTCTCGATATCATGACCCTGCCTGATGGCCTTAATTAGGTCCATCAATAATTTTATGGCACAGGTCGTGAATTCCTTCTTGGTCTCGGTCTTAGCTTCTGTTGTTGTGTCTGCGCCGGAGGCGCCGTGGCTCGCCTTCTGAGCGAACTGTTTGTTTCTTAGTTCCGCGATTTGCCGCGGCGCTGTGCCGGCGCTAGTTGTGGCGTCGACATTCACGACCTGTGCACTTGTGGCAGGGTCGGCCTTAGGAATTTCTTCCTGGGTCGCCGGAGGGGGGGTTGGGACTCTTTCTTCTTCCCCTTCCCTTTACCCCCGCGCCTCTTCTTCCTCCGCTTCGAGGAGGGGGCTTGGCCTTTGTCAGTGGGCCCGTTGCTCCGTCGTCATAGGATGCAAGAGCGAGCGAAGGGCACCCCGAGAGGTTAGGTTACTTTAAACCCTTTACACAGAAATAGAACACACACACATAGAACACAAGAGCGATTCTTTACTTAGAATGCAAGAGCGAGCGAAGGGCAGAAAATTAGATAGTATGAATTAGGTCAAATGAACGTTACATAAAAGGAGCATTATACAATATGAAAATTATATGAAATGAACGTTAAACTAAATGAAATTAGAGAAAAAGAAAATTATATCAAATGTAACATTAGATCCTAAGAAATTAGGTTAAATGTTTTTATAGCATATGAAAATTACATCATATGAGAGTTATGTCAAACGAAATTAGACTATGTGTTGTTATACCAAACATTACACACCCCCTTCACGTTGCTATTAGCGCCAAAATGGCAAAAATCAAATGTCTTCATTCTGTCATCGATAGTATGCAGTTCAGCCAAAGAGTAAAGTAACTAGAGTCCAGCGTAGTTGTATGATCTCTATCATACAAGTACTTGTACACACATCAACACGGTCTAGGGATATTTCATACTCAATTAAATAACTCGAAAAGTACTGGCCGCATTGGAATCTTTTACACACCGATTTGTTTGTAATTTATCTCAGACTAATATTCCAAATTTAAATTTTTGAATATTCTTTTGTTTCGGTGGCAAAAAATGTCTTGATGTATAGGAGAGGGAGTTTTCATTTGTGCGAAATTTAGAAAACAATACGAATTACGTTTACTTACAGTTTTTTTTCATTTTAAACGAAAGATAAAGTTAAAATTGAGGTATTGTAGCCATGCAACGCCGACATTTGACGAGGGCGGAGATGTTACGAGCTGTGGGAATGCTGGAAGCTGGATCTGTTCAGCGTAATGTTGCTGAGGCCATAGGGACCCATCAAAATGTAATTTCAAGATTGTGGACACGCTATCGTGCCACAGGTGAAGTAGCGGAGAGGCTGCGGGGGCCAAGTCGCATCACTACCCCCAGACAAGACCGATTTTTGCAAATTACTGCGCGAGCACAACCAAATGCAACGGCGACTCAATTGGTCCAAAGGCTGCGAGTGGAACACCAAGTGCTTGTGAGTGACCAAACTGTAAGAAGGTGACTGCATGAAAGCAATCTACGCTCTCGTAGACCACTCCGGGTCCCACCTTTACGGAGAGGCAATCGTGGACGACGATTAGAATGGGTTCGGAACCACGTGGACTGGGGCCGTGAGCAATGGTCCAATGTGCTGTTCACGGATGAATCCAGGTTCGGCTTCCATCCAGATTCACGAAGGACGCGTGTTTGGCGAGTTCCTGGACGATGGAGCCGTCTCCAGAACCCTCAGGAAGTTCACCCATACCAAGGAGGAACAATTATGGTTTGGGCAGGAATTCGTCTTGGAGGACGGACGGATCTCGTTTGGGTGCGGGGCAATATGACGGCAGAACGATACGTCCAACAGGTGCTGGGGCCCGTAATCTTGCCCCACAGAACACAAATGGGGCAAGATTTCCTGCTCATGCACGACAATGCCCGGGCACACACGGCGAAAACGGTAGCAGCTTGGTTACATACACATAATGTTAGGGCCTTAGACTGGCCTGCTCAATCGCCAGATCTAAATCCCATTGAGCATGCGTGGGATATGCTGCAAAGAAGAGCTCTGAAGGAAGTTCCTGAAAATCTGGCTACAGAAGATCAACTTTTTGCGCACCTCAGAAGGACATGGGACAATATTCCGCAGCAAGACATTGACAACCTTGTTCTGAGCATGCCGAATCGTTGCCGATGTGTTATGAACATCATGGGCGCTTTCTCAGACTACTATCTTCAAGTTTATAAACACAAATTAAATGATTTTTCTATTTTTTTCAGTTTTTACCAAAGACATTAAAGTTATTCATTTAAATGTATGAATCTAAAGGTTATCTTAGGGAAACCACCTTTTAGACATAGAGTATATTTGTATTATAGGCACAAAGTTAGTTTAGGACACTTTAATTTTTTGTTTTAAACATTTGGAACGAAGACCCTTAATAATTATTCTTTCGCGTTACAATGGCGGCACGAGGGAGGCACGTGCCTCCCCCATTTATTAACCTACCGCGCAAGCGCGCGGTAGGATAATAAATACGCGTCTACGCAGTATGCGTGTGGGCAGCGGACTAGGCACCACAGAACACTATTACTCCTAGCGGAGCTGGGCACTGGTGCGAGGGGCGCGCGTTCCACGTGCCTTCATCGCAACGGCCTGGCGAGGGAAAGAGAGAGCTTATCCTCTATACCGTTCCGGAACGCGACCGCGTATTTTATTTTAAAATGTAAATAACTACTTAAAAATACACTGAAACCGATACCTTGTCATAGACGGAGATACGGGCAATGAATAGTAGCGAATAAAATTGTAGAATATTTTTTCTGAGACAATTTTTGCCTAATTTGTTTAGTTTTCGATATTTATCTAACTGATTCGATTTATATTAGGTTCTTCAGGCACCACTGATCCGATTTTCAATCCACCGATTGAAAATCGTATCTGGCAACACTAGCCACACTGGCCATCTACCGAGCGATAGCTGAATCTAATTGAATAAATTGCCGCTCTAATTTGGCTATACTACGCCAGATGGCGTCACTGAGACATGGGATCACAGTTTTTCTAAGACATTTCTTTGCATGGCCCCTCTAGGTAATCTTAAATCTCTTTGGTTTTTACTCACAAATTAAAAGTTCATTCATATACGATTTCCGTCTATGCTTCATTTTTTTTCCATAAAATCCTGAAATTTTAATCTAAGTACCTTAACCATTATTAAAAAATGGTAGAATATTAAATAACGTATCTTTTAAATATATACATGTCATCATTGACATATATATTACTAGCGTAAGGACCGGGCTAACGGCGCGACTAAATGGCACCAGCGCGCTGGCCCTAAAATGAAGGTTTTAGGGCCAACGCGACTCAGTTGACAGTGGTGCGCGCGAACTTCGAATTTCGAACGAAGAACTTCTATGTAAAATGTTCAGACGGGCGTATCCTTACTTTTGAAATCATTGCATGTCATATAAATAATTAACACATTGATAGTAATTCGCTTTTTTAAAAATATCCCTAGACCGTGTTGATGTGTGTATAATACAGGTCCATGGACGTCATATATTACAAGTAACTATTATTATAATTACGTCCATGTACAGGTCAGTGCCGTAGACAGAGTACCTGTCTACGGTCAGTGCTCACCAATAGTCACCAAAGAGTAGGGTACCTATGTATGTGTTCACTGCACAGACCATAGTGCAAAGCTCCCGTATTATTATTATAATACTCTTTGTTGCAAAGGGCGCAGTGAACGTGCTGACCATGGGTGCTGAACTGCTGACTGCTGACTGAAGATGTTCGTGACTTATCTATCGTCTAGGTGCCGCGCGCCGCCGCTTCAGCCTTGTTTCTGTCCGTGATAAAAGATCAATCAAATCAGTCAAATCATGTCAGTTTTATAAGCGTCTAATGGCCACCTACAGCGGTTGCCGGCTGCGTTTTTGAGGGAAAAGGGGAAAATAGTTTTTTTTTACTACACTAAAATGTGTTACTCTGTGGTAGTAATTCAGCAGTGCTGCCCTCGTTGGCCGAATATATAACTAAAAAATCGACGTCAAACAAACATGTCAGTCACACTTAATGGCGGTGGTTGTGTTATTTTTTGTGAGTGGCTAATTCTGGTAATGTGTGTTCGAAAAACTGTTTGATCAACAGAATGCCCTTGGGGTAGTTTATCAATAATTTATAATTAAACAGAGGACACATAACGTGCTATCAGATCGCAGTGGAGTGGCGACAAGTATGGAGGTTGAGTCGTTGTACGTTGCGTCGGCGGTGTTATTGAATTAGTGCGTCAAGGAGCAGAGCGGCGGAGGGCGGGCACCGGCGAGCTGCCACCATGGGGGCGCAGCAGGCGAAGGAGCGCGGCACGGCTAGCGGCGCGTCCATGCGCTCGGCGCGCAGCAAGCCGCGCGTGCCGAAGGACCCCCGCATGCTGGGCTCCAACATATTCACGGAACACAGCGGTGAGTGCTCCTCCACGTACTCGCCTCGCTGACAGGCGCTGCCTCGCTCCGGGCGCGCGGCAAGCCAGCCCCGCGGCTTCCATACCAACGACAATGGCCGGGAGTGAACGCGAACTCCTCCACTACGGTCTCCGTGAAATTTCTCTTTATTTAATTATAATTACTTGATTGATGTCTGTTTAGTTTTTCCCACACGTATGCTGAAGCAATAACTTTCTACTTTTCAGCCATTTAAATGCCAGAAATGAATTTAATAAACATAAAAACTTTAATTATGTAAGTAGCTAATGATACAGTATCAACAAAAAGAATAATAAGATATTTATCATGCTAACAATGACAATCCCTCATCGCCTTTTTTAATCTTCAATCAGAGACTGTTAGCAATAACATTATACAGGTGTAAAGTACACAAGAGTCATGTATTTATTACACTTGTTGATTACGTAGTCGAGTCACTCCCCTCTGCTGTATGAAACACAAAAGTGACCAAAAATTAAGGATCTGATATGTTCTATGTTAGGGGATTTGGTTTCCACACTTAGTCCTACAGTGGACCATTGTGCGTGGGCCATGGCGGCCGTCGGTGGTTATTCCAACCAGCCCACCTCCCTCCAGAAGCTGATCAAATCTCCTGGTCTGTTCAGAACATCTGTGTACGATCTGGGTGTCCCGAGGGTTTCTGAAGGATCTGATATCTGCTTAAGCCACTCTATTCCTGGTATTTTTAACATATGTAGAAAACATGAGCACAAGCAACTCACTACTTCTGCTTTTTAATTACGCAGAGATGTCATCTATCGGTTGCTGTCGGTTGTCTAACTATGCCGTAACCTTGTGTAAAGTTTAGGTACTATATTCTGTCTTTATTTTTATTAAATCTGTCAGCTAAATCTTAGACACCTGTCATGATCCACCAAAATCATAAATGTGAAAAAAGGGCCCAGGGCTCAAACTTAAAGTTAGCTGGACCAGTTGTAGTTGACTCATTAACACTATTTTTTTGTTAGGTACAGACGCCAGCACATCAAGCATAAGGTTCAAAGTTGATTGAGAAAATTTGACAGTTTGGGGTACAAACTGTCAAATTTTCTCAATCAACTTTGAACCTTATGCTTTGTGATAAAGTTGAAAATCTATTAAAGAAATTTGACAGATTGTAGTAGCTTGATGTGCTATCTGTACAATGTAAATGCAGACAACTGCAATATTTTGAAAAAAATACCATTGAAATGGCTAGAACCAATTCATGGTAAAGTTTCATCACAATTGCAATGTGCAGTATTTTCCTTTAAAGCTCTCTACTAAAAAGTCACCAATTTGTAGATAGCTTCTTCTGGGTAAGCTCACTCCATCGTCGACTTTGTCTCTGTCACCTCTGACCTAGATAGAGTCTAGAGCAAATCCATTTAAAAAAAAAACTTTTTACTTCATGCCTGTTGATTTCACAATAAGCAATCCAGTTCACATAGTGTATACTGTTCTTCCTAAAACATTGACTCTAACTAGCAATATCAAAGATGTAGACCAGACTGTCATAGCACCAATACAATGGCAGTAGCTTGGTGGAGGTTATGACCTAGGTGCATTACAAAACATAGCATTGTTTGCTTACCCTGTTTGCTTAGCTTCAAACATTATTAATATTTATTGCTTATTTTACTGGTTACTTTATATTATATATTTGTAATAAAATTGATTATAATGGTTAACACTACAAATATTATTAGTACTTCAAACGGAGTTGTATAATTTTTTATATTCCTGCTTTCACATACTAAAACGAGGTATTAGGTTACCTCATATTAGTATGTGAAAGCTCACAACACAGAAAGTGCAGTGGACGAGGTGTGAAGCTAGTGCAGTGCAACTGTTACTGTTCAACTTCACCTGCCCTTTGCAGGAATGGCCACAAATTAATGATCATGTTATGGGCCAAGCAAAACATGTCTAGCAAGTCCTGCAAAAAGTTCGGAAATTTTACTTTTTTTATATTTTTTCAGAAATCATATAAATTAATTATTCTCTTAAAAATCCCATTTAGTTGAAAAGTCTGGATGAAAGACAAGGCCGGACAAAGTTCAGATGGACTGTCGAAAGCTGCACATAACACATATTCCTAGTCTAACATGCTTCTCTGTATTTGTGAACTGTCAACTTGCCCTGAGAACACCCCAGTGAATGCTGAGCTCAGCTACTTTGTGTTATTAAACAAGCAGATAATTGTTTAATGCAAACACATAATTGTTTAAAGGCAATTTATCTCCTAAAGCTCCATGCATTTTCATTGTTCTAAATACAAACTATACGCCACTGCGAATTTTTAAATCCTATTGTTAAATGAACACTTTTAAGTGATTTGTTGTTAGGAATAGGTATCTATAAGCGAATGCAATAACATTTGAGCCCCTGTTCACACAGCGATGATGAGTATGATACCTATTTTATTTACTGTGTAATTTTGGGATCATGTGGCTGTTTCATACTGCATTTGTTTTGTTCAACCATATGCACAGTAGAATGTTGATGTGTGATCCCAACTTTAAAAATATGGTACAGGACAGCCCCATGTGAACAGACACTTAGTGACTATACCATTTATTTTCTAAGTACTGTTTGTACTACTTGATAGTATGATGAGTTCCTAGGTACTTACCCAAGTAACAACTATTGTGTTTTAGTTGGACACCACAGATCAACTTCTGTCAATCTTATTTCTTATTTCTGATAGTTTAATTTTATAATGTTCAATACAATCTCAAACATTGGTTGAGGCATAGTTCACACGGCAAGGCTTAAATGTTACAATACATGATAGTTAGCTATTTCCATTGATATTTTTTGAACAATCAATCTTATTTATTGGGTGTTGGTCCACATTTCCACAACTTTAGTTCAAGCATAATATGTAATGTTGTAGTTTACATACAACAACAATTAGCCTGTTATTGAAACTATGTATCTCATACATAGTGTACACTCACAATCTATATAAACACAAAAATTTAAAGTGATTGTCCTCTTCAAATATTTTTGGAAATTTTAAATATTTGTTTATTCATTTTTAATAATTTTAAACTAAAATCATAACATCAGGCAACAAATGTAACAGTTAATTGTTTCAATTGCTGTGCGAAAATAACTCTTGTGACATTTCCTACAGCCACTGACCAAAACGGACATGAAATTGATTCAATACATTTTATCAGAAAGTGTTTGAAGATTGCTCGACCTCCCTTATAGCTGGCGCAGGTTTAGGTTGCTCGACCTCCCTTATAGCTGGCGCAGGTTTAGGCGGTCCACACCGCATTGCAAATATCCTCCTATAGGTATAATTTCGTACGTTTTGTATGAACTGTCGCACGGTACAAGCGGGGCACAGTGTTGTTTTTGCCTCGAAAAACGGACATCCTCTTTTTATTAACTTATCCGATAAAAGAGGTTATTTTAAAAGTAAGAGTAAAATACCCGTGTTCCAATTTTACA
Source organism: Oligia strigilis (assembly GCA_951800025.1). Taxonomy (NCBI): domain Eukaryota; kingdom Metazoa; phylum Arthropoda; class Insecta; order Lepidoptera; family Noctuidae; genus Oligia; species Oligia strigilis. Next base: position 30,637,299 of record OX637540.1, on the reverse strand, counting down.
AAAAACGCGAGTAAAAAAATTTTTAACTTTTTTTTTAACTTCTCTAAATTAATTAATTACAAAAAAAATACGCATTATTTTAACAATTTCTTTAGTATGTGTAATAAAACTATAGCAAAGGTATTTGAAAAAAAATACAAAACAATACTAACTAGCACAGATGTAAAGAAATATGCTTTTTTTGTGTTTTTAGATTTTGATTTTTCATGGTTGTGTCTTTGCTTAGTTGGATTCAATACTTATTGTAAATCATATTTAGACCCAAACCAATCACTAAAAAAATTAACACATCCAAATCTCGCGGTATCTAGGAGTTATTCACTTCTAAAGTTTTTTCTGATAATTTTGATTTTAGGGTCATCACTTCACAAAAAAATATTTTTTTTTGTTTGTAGGTTTAAATTTTATGTTGGATTTTATTTTATCATAGAATAATACTTACGATACGTAATACGTATACATATTTACACCCACACCCATAAATTTTACAAATAATATTTTTATATCTTTTTTTTTTTTATTCTTTTTTAATAAGGAATTTTTATCCACACGGATACGTCAACCCCATTGTCCCCATTGTACCTTATACTCTATTTACACACAACTATACATCTATATAATACTATATTTTCCTACACTAATAAACCACCACCACTATACACACATACTATGAAAATAGAAAAGAGAATCACTGCCTAGACTTCTGGATTAAGCCACAAATTATGCGTTTAGTCCTTTCTGATTTAGGGTATGCCAAAATATTTTGGATGAGTCCAACATCCCACATATTTAATTTAAACTCCCTAGCCAAAGATTCCCTTTCATCTTTGTTCTTAACACATTCCATTAGCAAATGCTGCACATCTTCAACTTATAAATAATAATAATAATAATTTATTTATCACTCCTGAAATTACAAATTTCTCTTAATCTATTTACAAATCATGGCAATGAATACATATTTATAAGAGATTACGTTGACGACTATACTAGTATAAACTGTGTCACAGTCGTCAGCGTCTTCCACACTTATTTATTAAAACCACAATTCATTGTTTTAAGCACAATATCTGAAATACTGATGAAATGGAGTGATTGTAATAAAAAATGAAACTAATAAAAAAATAAAATAAAACTTACAGGGAAAACAAACTATTCAGAATAAGTAGGTACGTTACCACAATGATGAGTGAAGAATGTGTGAGTAGTGTGATAAGGAGTGAGGGTGTGTAATGTGTGTGAGGGTGTGCATGTAAAGTAGGTGTAAAGGAGTTGGTGTCTTTCTTTAAACATGTTTAACTTTTAGTAATCTCTTCAGTCTCATTATAGTTTAGTCGTAGGAGCCAGTATCGTATTACATCCTTACATTTATTATTCGGAAGTGCATAAATGTTGTTAAGACGGTTTGCTACGTTGTATAAAATATTACTTGCAACATAATACTGTTGTCTAGCAAGTACAGTTCTGTGAGGTGTCCCTGAGCATACTCTTGTTTTGTCTCGCTTTGTAATCGGGATATATTCAATGTTTTTATGCTTACGGAGTATTGTAGATAATATATAAAGCTGTCTAACAGTTAAGACAGAGCACTCACTATACAAAAGATCAGTGCTGTACCTTCGTGGTCGTCCAAGCATGACCTTCAGTATAGCTCTTTGTGCACGCTCTAGGGGAAGTAGGATAGTCTTGCCAACCCCTCCCCATACAATGACACAGTATTGCAGTAAACTTTGAGCAAGGGCATAATACACACATAATAAAGTTTCGCGATCAGCGGAGTTTCTGAGTTTTCTAAAGACTGGCATCAACTTTCTTACTCGGCCAATTAACTGGGTTATATGTGCAGTCCATTTTAGGGAGTTGTCTATAATAAGGCCAAGATATTTTATATTGGTAGTACGAGTTAGTTTAGGGCAATCACAATTTTCCCTTAAGTCACAAGAACTTTATCACATGTCTCACAATTAGGCGATGTAGCCTTTCGCATTCAGAAAGCAAACTTTGCCGATGGAAAGTGGCCAGAACGAAGTCTCATCGCTAACTTAACATAACTCCTAGTTAAACATTTATCATCAAACCAGGGTTCACGAGGAGGCTCGTCTTGTATGACTTTAAACCAAAATATTTTTATATCTTTATAGCTTAATATTTTTATAGCTTAAGCATAAAATACAGAGAGTTCAGAAGGCAATCACATGTATATACTTCACTTTTCATACCTACGCTCGGCGGTCGCGCTAGGGTTGTCAACTTTGGCTTATGTACAAAAAAACTAGCGTGGTAGTGGCACTCGTATCTAGTTGTTTGATTTATTGTATTTATTTAATTTAATTTGTATTTATTTATTTATTTTAAACATTGTAGAATGCGAATAAATGATATGATATGATATGATATGATATGATATGATATGATATTGTTGAGCTTATTCTACAATATTAAAACAAAACAATAAACATAGTATTACAATACAAAAAGTTCACAGAACAAAAACATACACGTTTAAATTTAAGTCGTTCTGGACCTCTTCAGGGATCATTGTACTCATCATTAAGAACAACTTTTACTGTGGGGCCAAACCTGAAATCGCGAAAAAAAAATCAGCTGTTCCCTACATTTTGACGAGATATGCGAACATAAATGTCGGGAACAGCTGATTTTTTTTTCGCGTTTTCAGGTTTGGTCCCATAGTAAAAGTTGTTCATAATGATGAGTACAATGACCCCTGATGAGGTCCAGAACGACGTAAATTTAAACGTGTATAAAATTTTTCATTTGTCAATTTTCAGTATCGAAAATCCCTAATTACTTCAAAACGGATTACCCTATTTACACAATTTATTTTGCCCTATCCGTTTTAGACTTAAACCTATCAAATGACACTCAAAACAACACAATATCTACACAAACAAAAAATCATGTTTTCAACTTACGTAATAGTTGGTAGTGTGAATTTACCTTACAAAAAAGTTACTTCGTTTTTACTGATTCAAAATTGGAAACTATTATCTATATATATAAAAGAAAGTCTGTTAGTTACACCACTTATAACTCGAGAACGGCTGAACCGATTTGGCTGAAAATTGGTGGGGAGGTAGCTTAGGACCAGGAGACGGACACAGGATACTTTTTTTTATTTTTTTATTTTTTATAGTAGGAGTAGGGTAGGAGTAGGGTAGAAGTAGGGTAGGAGTAGTGTAGGAGTAGTGTAGGAGTAGGGTAGGAGTAGTGTAGGAGTAGGGTAGGAGTAGGGTAGGAGTAGTGTAGGAGTAGGGTAGGAGTAGGGTAGGAGTAGGGTAGGAGTAGGGTAGAAGTAGGGTAGGAGTAGTGTAGGAGTAGGGTAGGAGTAGTGTGGGAGTAGGGTAGGAGTTGGGTAGGAGTAGTGTAGGAGCAAAACAACGTTTGCCGGGTCAGCTAGTTATAAATAAATAAATAAACCGAGCTTAGATAGCAATTTTTTGTTGCTCCATTTTTGCACTTCACAGACGCGTGTCTCAAGCGGATGGCACTCGCGCTTGCACTAGTCCCAACCAGTCTGAGATAACGTGTCCGTGAGCGGAGTCTATGTGTGCGTTGCTCGAGCGCACTTTGTATGTAGATTGACTTCCGTACTCTCTGTATTTTTTGTGTTAAGTGACGAAGAAGACGTACCTAATGCAAAATCTTAAAGAAAGAAGGCTGAAGTCTGTAAATATTTGTAATAAATAACAGGTATGTATTTACAGAATTGTAATCATTAGAATCATTAATACATCTTCTCATCACATCTTAAAAATAAATATATAAAAAAACATTTAAAATATAAAAAATAGTAGCCCACCGGTATCGGGAACAGGGTCCCATTATTATGTTATTAATATTATTTTAATTAAAAAAACATTTAAAAAAAATACGACTTGTGCCAACCCTAGCGCTTAAACTTCAGAATCCTGTAAATTCTAGATACCATAAGATTTGGATATGATATTTTTAACTAATACTTCTTAGTGTCAAAGTAACAGCTTGTCTCAATATTGAATCCAAATGCCATGAAATAAGCCCATAAAAAAATGAAATCGAAAATATGTAAAATTCGATGTTACTCACTACACCGGCTCGATAAAAATTGATAGTTGGCTTGATAATTTACTTAATAGAGAGCATCAAGTAATTGCAATCAAATATATTACAAAAACGGATTGGATCTAAAGTTATTGCGATTTCTATGGTTTTTATGGAAACCATAGAAAAAAAATTAAAAAAAATATATCTCTAGATTGGGACAAAATTGTCACACGGGTATTTTACTCTTACTTTTAAAATAATCTGTTCTATCGGATAAGTTAATAAAAAGGGGATGTCCGTTTTTCGAGGCAATAACAATACTGTGCGGGGGTACCAAGATTTTTTGTATTGAAATGGAATGTGGTTTTTTTTACAAATAAGTTTTTGTGAAGGTTTTCTGACAGGGTTGATAAAAATCATGATTTAAAAAAAATAAATCGGATTTATTTGATTTAAATCGGATTTATTTGATTTAAATCGGATTTTATTGATTTTTTTTTACATTTTGATCTTTCTTAATTTGGAAGTCAGTTATTAATTAAATAATAACACTACATATACAGGGTTATTGGTAAAACATTAACTACCTCTTAAGAGGTCATTGTACTCATCATTATGAACAACTTTTACTATGGGACCAAACCCGAAATCGCGCAAAAAAAAATCAGCTGTTCCCTACATTTATGTTCGTATAACTCGTCAAAATGTAGGAAACAGCGGATTAAAAAAAAAAAATCACTAGATTTTAATCGCGATTTAAATCATATCAACCCTGTTTTCTAACGAAATTTTTGTTGTCCCAAATCACATTAGATCAGTGGGCTAAAATGAAATTCACTACAATATTTTGCCCCGCTAGACCCAGGGCTACTGACTTGACTGATTGTTGGGGCGCTTTCCGAATTAGCTATAATCGCTCACAGCGCTCACATCATGTCACATGGCGTTCCGATTTAGATATCACGATTATGACAGCTGAGAGCTGTCAACAATTCGGAACGCCCGTGAGCGCGCTCACAGTGCTTACTCAATCTAAAAACGATATTATTACAGTATTTATTTGTATAAACACCACATTTCTTCTTCTTTGGTTAAGTGGCGACTATCAGCCAGAAGCACAATTTCGAAAATGCCACGTTAGTTTAATTTTATGATAAGATGCAAATCAAAACAAAACACACATTGACACATCCTCACACACACACTGTCATTTTTGACAGCGCTCACGGTGATATTATTCTAGGGCATGGTCGGCGTTATCGCAAGATGGCGCATGTCATGACGTCATCTATGACGATTTACGGAACGTCGTTATCGCGCTCACGCTAATTCTGTACGGGTTTAAGCACGCTCACATCGATTATTTCCCATCTCGGAACGCAGGCTTGGTTAGGTTTACATGACATAATATATTTGACATCATCGAGCAGGTTCTGTGAAATAGTACATTTTCGTGCAAGTCTCTATTGCGTGATATCTACAAATGCACATGAGTATCTGTTCTGAATATACTTAATTTTATCTTAGCAGCCAGCTTCACTTGACTAAAGCGAAACGGTGGCTCTTGCATATTAATTAATAACTACATTAATTTCAAAGAAATAGATTCTGTAAAAAAGTTAAATATTCCCAATGTGTTTGAATGTTGTGCAGTGGAATTAACTGATGATAACGTTATAATTTTGTGTATTTACCGAGTTCCCAATCCAACTAAGGTACATCTTTTCTTTGATAACTTAGCGAAAATATTGCAACAGTTTTGCTACAAAAGTAACCAAAAAATAATAATCTGCGGCGATTTCAATATTGATATTCTTCAGAAGACCAAACACTCTACACTGTTTAAGCAACTTTGAAGGAATTTAATCTGAAACTAGAAATAAATGAACCTACGCGTCCTAGTAGTGGTACATGTCTAGATAATTTTATCCACAACATAAGGGGCTGCAAAAGTGAGATTGTGGAACTAGGTGTGTCGGACCATACAGCCCAACTTATGAAGTTCCCGATACAACAAAAGTGTATTTTACCATATTATTGTATGTATGTATGTTTGTCCACGCATATCTCCGGAACTATTAATCGGATCGTGACCATTTTTTTTTTATTGGCTTACATTTTCTTCAACTTAGGGAACAGTGCAAGTTTCATCCAGATCGATTCAGTAATTTTCAAGATATGGACTAATACGTGTAAGTGTGACGGCCTGGCTTATTGATAAGAGCTACGGGTGTAGTGTCAAAGGGAAAACATCTCAAAACCTTGGTCAAATACTAGTGCAAAAACTAAAAATTACGAAATAAAAAGTAATTTAAAAAAATTAAATCGACTTCAAAAAGAAATTAACTCAAAATTATGAAATAACTTTAATTTCGGAAGTCGGTGGCATAAAACTAAAATACAGATCCCAAGACACCGACTTCCGAAATTAAAGTTATTTCATAATTTTGAGTTAATTTCTTTTTGAAGTCGGTTTAATTTTTACCGACTTCAAAAAAAGGAGGTTATCAATTCGATACGTATGTATGTAATATTATTGGAATTGCATTATATTCACATATGATGATCTATTAGGGCTTCCAAACAAATATACAAAATTTCATAGACGTATGTATGTATGTATGTATGTATGTATGTTTGTCCACGCATATCTCCGGAACTATTAATCGGATCGTGACCATTTTTTTTTTATTGGCTTACATTTTCTTCAACTTAGGGAACAGTGCAAGTTTCATCAAGATCGATTCAGTAACTTTTAAGATATGGACTAATACGTGTAAGTGTGACGGCCTGGCTTATTGATAAGATCTACGGGTGTAGTGTCAAAGGGAAAACATCTCAAAACCTTGGTCAAATACTAGTGCAAAAACTAAAAATTACGAAATAAAAAGTAATTTAAAAAAATTAAACCGACTTCAAAAAGAAATTAACTCAAAATTATGAAATAACTTTAATTTCGGAAGTCGGTGGCATAAAACTAAAATACAGATCCCAAGACACCGACTTCCGAAATTAAAGTTATTTCATAATTTTGAGTTAATTTCTTTTTGAAGTCGGTTTAATTTTTTTAAATTACTTTTTTTTTAAATTACTTTTTATGTTAATTCAAAATTAATCTATATAATTGCACTATGGCGGATGGCGACTGAATAGGGTGACCATGTATTCCAACGAAACAAGTATTTATCGAGTAGGTACCTATTTATCTACTGAATGAAGCAAAACACGTCGAAATAGTTGAAATAAGGTGACGATGTAGGTATTGCAACAAAATAAATAGATACGCGGATGGAGGAATATGAGAAGGAGTGCAGATAACTAATACTTTATATAATATGCATTAGAAATAAATTGTTATAAATAAACATTACACACACCACCATGCGTTATAATGTGGCTTCTTTGCTTCTACTTTTTATTATTTTTCTGTCTGTCACTGTCACATGAATAAGAATAATTGAAACTATCGATCGGTTTGCGACCAATAGGCCACCACTAGTTTTACTTCATTCAGTTACGCCCGCTTTCTATAATATATTTAAATCCTAATCTTGATCCCGATCCTTGTCTGTAACCAATCAACGGCCGAGAATGAAAGAAAGAAGCCGTAATGTTGTCGCCTAGTATTTTTAAGAGTTCATTTGGTGTAGTTATTGTATAATCTTACTGTGATTTATATCAATTGTGTAATCTAGTTTATCAAACTAATAATAATATTGTCGGGCCACCACCGAAAGAAATCCGATTTGACAAGTTTCAAGTCAATCACCTAGCAATAAACACAAGAAGCTGTCAAATCGATCTATCTTCTCTCGTGGTGAAGCAATATAACTGTAATTCTAAAAAGTACAAATTATTATGTACCTAACTACTTACCGCTTTTTTTGGATGATTGATTACAAATAAAGCAAAGTCAAAGTCAAAACGTTTATTGCGAACTAAGTGTACAATGTTGGTGTTATGTTATGTTAGTACTTATGACTTAGCAGCCTTTTACAAGCATTGCAATTTTCATTCGCCTACCCATATCATGCATTACATTACACACTATTATTACTTCATTATTTTCTTTTATAGTATTACAATTGAATTGAGAAATTATAGATATGTCAAAATTAAATGTCAATAATGAATTTTAAATACAATTATTCAGCAATATTAATGTCATCCTTTCCAGGTAGTAAGTACAAATTATAATTATTTAAGAAGTTATAAAGGATAGAATAAATCTTAATGTTTGTATAGAACAGATCGCCAATTTTGTACATTAAAGAAAATCGCTATTTTAAGCTAGACTCTAAATATTCTTTTACTGAGTAGAAGCATTTTTGGATTAAATATAGTTTTAGCCTTTTTTGGAATATGGTTACTGATTTTTCAGTTTTAAATATGTTGGGCAATTTATTATATATTTTTATTGCCATATAATATGGGCTATCACTTAGCATTTTAATTCTTGAGGATGGAGCGTGGTTGCGCTAATTTAAATCGCAGATTAAACTTTATTATTTGGCAACATTACTATTTGGTTGGTAATACATCCCTATCTCCCATCCCTTCCTTGCACGGAACCTATCGTACTCGTGGAAGCGAGATGGCGAACGTACGGCGGAAGTGAGCCGTCATTGGACATTCACTAGACTTTTTATTTCGTTGGCTATAAACTTTCGTGTCGAGAACATTGTGCTCCCTAGAAAACTTGGAAAACTTGGTGTTTTGTGCGTGAAAACCGCTGTGATCGAGCTGAGGAGTTGCTGACGAGGAAATAAAGGTACCGTGCATCCTTGTAACCCATAAGAAAGATCGATTTTCTCTGTGCCTCCACGCGGTCTTTCAACGTCCCATTTTACTACCTACCAAGTTAGTTTGTTGTGTAATTTTAGCCTATTCCGCGTAAACATTTGGTCCTTCGAGCCGGATTCCAACTGGAATCAGTGAATAGCCAACCATTCCCCTATCCTGGGTCAATTTGTCGCAAATCTCGCAATTGTAGGTAACCGCGCCGCGCGCACGCGCCGCGCCGGTCAGTTAGGTTAATTATCGTTAATTCTCGTAAACCCCGCTAAAAGTATCGTATCGTCTCGTTGTATTGTATCGTCTCGTTGTATCGTATCGTCTCGTTGTGTCGTATCGTCGTAATCTAGCAAGTAAGTTAGATTTTCGCAACCGCAAACCTAACAAATACGTTAGGCACATTATTTCGTTTCGTGACCCAGGAACGTAACAAACATCGTAGGTAGGTAACAAATTGCGATCGAACCGCATAACTTGTAATTGTTCTGTTGAATACAACATATTTGTGCGTTCACAAAATCATTTATTGTAATTTGTGGAGTGTAATCGGTTCACAGTACTTCCAGAACTACCTACTTGTCGTAAATATTTAGTTATTTATTTAGTTAGTCGTAAGCCGCTAATATGGCGGACGCAACTCTAAAAAGATTAATATCGAAACGCGATCGGATATTTGCTCGCATGCAAACCATTTCTGATCAGGCAAAAAGAATCGACTTAGAAGGATTCGATAAGGAGTCCTTCCTCTGTGACATTAAAACAGTAGATTCATTGCGTGTAGACTTCGAAAACATATTGGACGAAATTGTTACCCATGAGCTCAAATTAAAGCCTGACTGCGCTGTTTCCTATCAGGCGCTTTCTTCATTCGAAGACCTTTTGGGCCGTGTAAAGCGAGCAGAAGAAAAACTGCTAATTCAATCTCGTAATGAGGTCAAAAGGTCGCCTCGACTACCTCCTATCGAAATTCCCGAATTTAACGGAGACCATAGAAATTGGCCATTGTTTATCGCTAGTTATAAAAACGCAGTGCATAATAATGTTTCTCTGACAGACTGTGAGAGGTTATATTATTTGATAGGAAAATTAACAGGCAAGGCTCGTTCAATATGTGCTGGAATAAATCCATCAGCTGACAATTACCCCCTTATTTTCGATTTGCTTTGTAAAAGGTATGAAGATAAGCGTCAGTCCGCAACTTCATACTTAGATCAATTATTTGAATTTAAATCTATTTCGACTGGAACCCCAAATAATTTAGAATCATTCCTCGATAAATTCTCGTCGTCTGTAGCCGCTTTAAAAAACACAAAGGTCAATGACCTCGCTGATTTCATTTTGTTACATATTGCTATTAAGAAACTCGACCAAGATACTGTGCGTGCCTTCGAAACTAATTATCAACTAAGATCAAATAGTTTCGAAATTCCATCCTTTTCTGATTTGGATTGTTTCGTTCGTGACCATATAAAAATGTTAGAACGTACTTCATCATCTGTTGCTAGGGTCACCAATAACAAGAAACCACTCGAACGTAAGTCTACCGTCGCGTACGCCAGCACCTCTGGTCCCGAGAAAACTACATGTAGTCTATGCAGTGAGCAACATGATTACATTTATAAATGTAGGATATTTAATAGTTATAACCCGGATCAGCGTTTTAACTTCGTAAAGTCTAATAATTTATGTATAAATTGTTTAAGTAGTGGACATCGTGTTTCCATGTGTGAGTCAACTTCTAGATGTAGAAAGTGCCACCGAAAGCACCATTCATTATTGTGCTTTGGGGGCCGGCAAGCCGCGTCTGCTACCGCTGCCAATGCGGCACCTAGTGACGCTAACGCTGCCTCCGCTCGCGATGACGTCGCGCTGCCGCTGTGTGCGTTATCAGCTAATAATAATGAGGTTGACCATTTGTCTCGATGCCCCACGACGGTTTTAATTGCAACTGCGCGTATTATTGTCGTGGATTCTCATGGTAATAAACACATTGTTCGTGCATTATTAGACAGCGCTTCGCAAAGTAACTTTATCACACGTGAGTGTTGTCAACGCTTAGGTTTGAACATAAATAATCGACCTACTTGTTCCGCCGTGAAAGGAATAGGTGGTTCAAGTAAAACAATTCAGGGTTCCGTAGAATTTAAATTTCATTCTCGCTTCGATCGTAACATAAATTATAGTGTCGACTCTTTGGTAGTAGATAAAATTACTGAACATTTACCAACTGCCACGGTTAATTCTTCACTCTTGTCTAACTTCAAAAACTTGCCGTTGGCAGACGACACCTATTTTTCTCCAGGCCCGATTCAAGTATTGATCGGTGCTTCGATTTATCCACACTTACTCTTGTCGAATAAAGTTCAAGGACAGCCGCCATATGTATCACCGCTTGCTTTAGAAACTGTCCTTGGCTATGTTATAGTAGGTGACGCTCCGGTCCGTGTTGATAGCAACTCGACCGTTTCATATTGTTGTACCGCGGACCCACTGGACTCTGCGGTCCGGAAATTTTGGGAATTGGAGGAGGTGGATGTTCCCCCTGTAGTCAGCTCGGACGACAGGGAGTGTGAGGAATTTTATACACGCACCACTACTCGGGATAGTGACGGTCGATACGTGGTAGCTCTGCCTTTCAAGGGTGATGTCGAGTCCCTTGGTAACTCACGCCAAGCAAGTGAACGTCGGTTTCACTGCTTGGAAAGGAAGATGCAAGCTTCTCCACAATTAAAGGTCGCGTATGATAGCGTCATCCTCGAATACTTAGAAAAGGGTTATATATCACCTGCAAATTCTGATTCATCAGAAGTTTCGTACTTTATTCCGCATCATGGGGTGATCAGGGATGATAAGGTCACCACCAAACTTCGTGTCGTTCTCGATGGTAGTTGCAAAACTACCTCCCGCATTTCGCTTAATGACCTCTTGTACGGTGGGCAAAACCTGCAAGGGAGTTTGTTTAATATTATCGTTGATTTTCGTTTGTTTTCGGTTGCACTCTCCGCAGACATTCGTCAGATGTTTCTCAGCATTGGGATCCGAGAATCTGATCGGCGTTTCCAACGCATTTTGTATCGCTTTTCCCCGCAAGAACCTTTACAGGTTTATGAATTTAATCGTGTTGTTTTCGGGCTTAAGTCTAGCCCCTTCCATGCGCTGCGAACTATTAGGCAGCTAGCAGAGGATGAGGGTGGCTCCTACCCTCAGGCTAAAAATATCGCCACTTCAGGGTTTTATATGGATGATTTCGTCCATTCCGTCCTCACGGAAGCCCAGGGTATCTCTACCGCCTCGGAGATGATAGGCCTCATGAAAGCTGGTCAATTTGAATTGGTTAAATGGACCAGTAACTCCCAAGCCGTTTTAGATTCTATTCCACCCTCGCATCGTCTGCTAGCTGTCAAAGAATTCGACGAGTCCGACCAGCAGAAAGTACTGGGCTTGTGTTGGTCGCCTACGTCAGATCACTTCAGCATGAGAGTCAATACTCCCGCGCAAAATTGTACTAAACGTACAATATTATCGTGTGTCGCTAAATTATGGGACGTCATGGGATTTGTTGCACCTGTCGTCCTGTACGCTAAACTTCTAATCAAGCAGCTCTGGCTGCGTGATTGTGACTGGGATGATACCCCACCTGAGGATATAGTCAGGCTGTGGACTCGCTTCAAGGAAGAGCTCCCGTTGCTCTGTAATATAAAAATCCCACGTCACGTTGGTATCGTCGCAGATAGTGTGGTCACCATCTTGGCTTTCGCAGACGCCAGTGAGAAGGCATACGGGGGAGTGATTTACTTCCACGTCCAAAATAGCGATGGCAATATCGTTTGCTTGTTAACCGCTAAATCGAAGGTCTCACCTAAGAAAGTCGTTTCTCTCGCTCGTCTGGAGCTTTGTGCTATTCTTGTGCTAGCTCAACTTATAAAAAATGTCATAGTCGCTTGTCAGCACCGCATTGTTTTTCGTAACATATTCGCATTTTCGGATTCGACAGTCGCGCTCTGTTGGGTACATTCGTCACCCCATCGGTGGAACACCTTTGTGGCCAACAGAGTGTCGAAAATACAAAGCGACTTGTCGCCACAAAATTTGTATCACGTGTCCGGTACGGACAATCCCGCAGATTGTCTGTCACGCGGTCTCACGCCTTCTCAAATTGTTGACCACCCGCTTTGGTTCAGTGGTCCTCCGTGGGCCCGTTTGGACGTCTCACAGTGGCCTGTCGTTCCTTTCAGTCCTTCGTCGGTGCCTGAAGCACCCGAAGAGAAGAAGCTTTCGTTGCTATCCGCTGTAGCAAATGAAAGATCTCCTATTCTTTCTTTAGTAGATCGCATCTCGTCTTGGAGTAAATTACTTCGAGTAGTAATTTACGTCTGTCGTTTTGTCAGGTTGTTACCTGTTAGACATCGCATGTCAGCGTCGGATTATGACTTCGCTGAATTACTCGTTCTTCGTGAGCTTCAACGCCTTTATTTCTCCACTGAGATTGCTAAAATCGGGGAAGGCAAGGATTGTAGTCCAGCTTTACGACACTTAAAGCCGTTTCTCAAGGACGGACTCATTAGAGTAGGAGGCCGTTTAAGAAATTCGGATTTAAGTTATGAAGGGAAATATCCCATTTTGCTTCCAAGCAAGGATCTCGTTTTGAATTTGCTCGTCGAATACCATCATAAATTAAATTGTCACGCAGGTCCCGACCTGCTGATGTCACTCTTACGTCAGAGGTATTGGATACTTTCTGCCCGTAATTTAATTAGGAATAGGATCCATAAGTGCATTCCCTGCTTTCGCCTTCGTCCTAAGTCAAGTTTCCCTGAAATGGCGGATCATCGCTCTTGTCGTGTCGTCCAATCCGCTAAGCCGTTTGTCCACACGGGCACAGACTATGCCGGACCGTTTAGGGTTACTATGTCTCGCGGCCGAGGTGTTCGCTCCACCAAAGCCTACGTTTGTCTGTTCGTCTGCATGACTACACGCGCCGTGCACATTGAACTCGTTGGTGACCTTAGCACAGCTAATTTTATGGGTGCTTTCAAGCGGTTCTTGTCAAGGCGTGGCCCGGTGAGTAGGATTTATTCGGATAACGGGACTAATTACATAGGCGCTAAACGCAAACTTTCGGAACTTCACGAATTTCTTTGTTCAAAATACCATAATACCGAATTTGGTAACATGCTAGCTGAGAGTCGCATAGATTGGTCACTCAATGTCCCGACTGCTAGTCACTTTGGGGGCAATTGGGAGGCTAACATTAAAAGTCTAAAGTCGCACTTGTATCGAGTCATAGGTGACACGATTCTCTCATTCGAAGAATTAAGTACCGTTCTTACCCAAGTCGAATCGGTAATGAACACTAGACCTCTTTGCAGGACACTCTCTAGTGATCCTTCGGAACCGCTCGCTTTAACTCCAGCGCACTTTTTAAATCTCACGCCTTTGAAATATTTGCCTGCCGAGGAAATAGACGAGAGAACTACTATCGCTAGACATGAATTGTTAGATAGACTGGTACAGTCGTTTTGGAAGCGCTGGAGGAGCGGTTACCTCCACACCTTGCAATCGCGTCGCAAATGGAACACGCCGGTTGATCCGGTCGCTGTCGGTACGGTCGTGATTCTTATAACTGATAATTCGCCTCCACTACACTGGCCATTGGGTGTCGTGGAGGAAGTTTTTCCTGACTCCACTGGAGTCACTCGCATCGTTCGGGTTAAGACGACGACTGGCTCTTACTTGCGCCCCGTCGTTCGTCTTTGTCCGTTACCTAACCAATAATTGAGCAATTTCGTCATTTTAGGTTAGGTTAACATTAGTAATTAGGTACATAGTTTATTGCTTAGTTTATCGTTTAGTTTAGTTTCGTAAATTAGCTTCAATTCTTGAAGGCATCGCTTCAAGCCCGGGGGGATGGTTGCGCTAATTTAAATCGCAGATTAAACTTTATTATTTGGCAACATTACTATTTGGTTGGTAATACATCCCTATCTCCCATCCCTTCCTTGCACGGAACCTATCGTACTCGTGGAAGCGAGATGGCGAACGTACGGCGGAAGTGAGCCGTCATTGGACATTCACTAGACTTTTTATTTCGTTGGCTATAAACTTTCGTGTCGAGAACATTGTGCTCCCTAGAAAACTTGGAAAACTTGGTGTTTTGTGCGTGAAAACCGCTGTGATCGAGCTGAGGAGTTGCTGACGAGGAAATAAAGGTACCGTGCATCCTTGTAACCCATAAGAAAGATCGATTTTCTCTGTGCCTCCACGCGGTCTTTCAACGTCCCATTTTACTACCTACCAAGTTAGTTTGTTGTGTAATTTTAGCCTATTCCGCGTAAACAGAGCGCATAACCTCTTTTTTATGTCGAGTGTTGACGTTGTGCGTGTCTTCTACTTTAGTGAACTTGTCGATATTTTTAAAAACAAATACGCAAACGTCAAGTATATATATTGACGGCAGACTTAGAATCTGATACTTTATAAAGAATGGTTTGCAGCTCTCCGTATTATCAATTTGGGCTAGAATTCTTATACACTTCTTTTGCAATATGAATAGTTCATTTACGTTTACACTATTTCCCCATAGCATAACGCCATATCGCAGCCATGAGTATGCGTATGCGTAGTAAGCAGCCATAGCTGTTTGTGTGTCAGTGCTTTGTTTAATTTGAAAAAGAGCGTAAGAGAATCTGGAGAGTTTTGTTTTTATATGTTCTATGTGTGACTTCCAGTTAATGTGTGTGTCAATATTTATGCCAAGTAGGCTAAATGTATTAACTTCTTCTATTTGCGTGTTTCTGAATGTTGTTTTTAGATTGAGAGGTGGTTTTTTGTATGATCTAAATTGTATTATTTTCGTTTTATTACTATTAATTTCCAAGTTGTGGATCTGGAGCCAAGTATCTACAGTTTGGAGGGTATCTTGTATTTGTAGACTAGGGTTATTTACATTTTCACACTTGATTAATATTGAGATATCGTCTGCAAATAATACTGGTAAAGCGTTTTCTTTATCTAATGTTTTTGGAAGGTCATTAATATAGATTAAAAATAGTGGGCATCCTAACACACTTCCTTGTGGGATTGAGCAAGTAATTTGTTTTTCTTGCGATCTAATGGTTTTGATCTCATTTTTATCATGATCGTAATTTTCAATTTGTACTATTTGTGTCCTATTATGTAAATATGATTTGAACCACGAATAAGCTGGTCCTCGTACGCCGCAACCATATAGTTTAGTGAGTAAGATGTCATAAAGAACTTTGTCGTATGCTTTCGTCATGTCTAATAGTAGCCCAATAACATTTTGTTTGTCATTTATATGTTGTAGCGCTTGTTGAACATATTTGTAAACTGCTAATGTTGTTGATCTACATTTTCTAAATCCATTTTGTGCGTCGTCAAGAATATTAAACTTTTCTAAGAACTTATACAGCTGATTGTACATAGCTTTTTCAAATATTTTGGAAAAGGTTGGTAGCAGTGCTATGGGTCTATAATTGCTTGGGGTATGCTTGTCACCTTTTTTATGTACTGGTTTTACTAAAGCTACTTTAAGTGCGTCTGGAAATTGGCCGTCTTGGAAGCTTTGATTGATTAGAAACATTAAAGGAATGGAAAATTCTATTGCGCATTGCTTTAATAAAATTGGTGGAATATCATCGATACCGCAGCTATGTTTATTTTTAGTTGACCTTATTATGTCAACTATTTCTTTTTGGTCTACCGGGCGTACATACATTGAGCAAGTAGAGGGGTTGACCACAGGTTTTCCAATGTTATTGGTCGAGTTAGTTGTTTGATTTTGCCCTACCGTCGCAAAGAATTCGTTGAATCTGTTGGACACATTTAACGGACATATTACTTCTTCAGAGTCTATCTTCAGTGATATATTTTCACGTTTATTTATTTTTCTCTTTCCTGTTTTTGTGTTAATTATATTCCACATTGTCTTTACCTTATTTTCAGATTTTTGCATTTGTTTAATATATGTTATTTTCTTTGATTTTATAATAGTTAATTTTAATATTTTACTAAATAATTTATAGTGTTTTTTTATAACACAACTTTTAGTTTCATTAAAAATAGTTCTTAACACTCTTTTATGTACGCATGATTTTTTGAGACCTTTAGTAAGCCATCCTTTTTTTGGTTTGTAGTTTATTCTTATTCTTTGCAATGGAATATATTTATTTAGAGTGTGTTTTATTATTGTAATGAAGGATTCGTAATTTGTGTGTACACTATTATTTTTATTTAGTATATTTTCCCAGTTTTCTGATTTTAGTGAATTTTTAAAACATTCGACGTTATTTTTTGTAAATAATCTTTTTTCTGTATACCAAGTTTTACTATTGTTATTTGATAAATGGTCTACGTTTAATTGAACATTTATTGCCTTATGGTCCGATAGTCCATAATCTTTGACAGTTGCTTTTTTATGAGCGGTGGGTAGTTTGTAAAAAGTAGGTCAATGCAAGTGGATGTTGTTTTGGTTACTCGTGTTGGTTCGCGGACTATTTGTTGTAGGTTATATGTTTTCATAAAGTTCAAGAATTACAGAGTCTGTTTATTTTTATTGTTCACGTTTATGTTAAAGTCTCCTCCTATTATTAAGTGTTTATGCTATTTTTTTATATTTAATTTGTGTAAAACTTTTCCCAATTGTTGAAGAAATATATCATTATGACGATCTGCTCTATAAAGTCCTATAAAGGTACAGTTTAGTTTGGGAACATCAATAGCACTAAATTCTATCTAATACTAGAGCATTTTTTTATTTGTGTACCTATTTATTGTACTAAGCCAAATTTCCCAATCTCCAATGTCAGTCACCTTTCCACTTTCGTTTGCTTTTAGCCAAAATAGACTCGACTAATATAACAGCTCAACGTTGCTTGTACCTATATAATTTAATATTACGACGTGTTTTGCTTCATTGTTTAGGTAATTAAGTACTCGATAAATACTTGTTTCGTTGGAATACATGGTCACCCTATTTCAGTCGCCATCCGCCATAGTGCAATTTTATAGATTAAGGGGGAAGCTCTAAGGTGGCCCGCGAAATTCAAATTTTCTTACGTTTTTTGCAATTTGCTGGTCAGTATTAAGTTGTACGTTGATTAAAATATGATTCGCGGTCGTAACAAATATGTATTTACAGAATTATAATCATTAAAGTCATCAACACAACTCTCTAAGACCATGTAATCCCCAAATGTCAAGATTTCATGAAATAGTCATTCTTGGGGATTACATGGTCTTAGAGAGTTGTGTTGATGACTTTAATGATTATAATTCTGTAAATACATATTTGTTACGGCCGCGAATCATATTTTAATCAACGTACAACTTAATACTGACCAGCAAATTGCAAAAAACCTAAAAAAAATTGAATTTCGCGGGCTCACCTGGCGCTTTCGCCTTAACTAGCGGCCCGTCCCGGCTTCGCACGGGTGGACATGATTTTTGAAATATTTTTACCTTTTATTTATATTTTTTGATGCTGTTCTGATGAGCTTAATCAATATGTGGATCGTAACTGAATGCCGATCTATTTACTATGAGCTAAAATTCTATTACGCGTCCTAGTTGTTAACGACTGTTGTCTTTCTCTCTGTGCAGTCGCTGCGAGCGTTCAGCGCTAGGTTTCCCGGGCACGCGTTCGCGAGTTCCTAACTCTATTATCAGCGAGGCGCTGCAAGCGTTAGGCCGCTTTCACATTAGAACGTTAGCAGCGCGACAGTAGCGCGGCAGAAGCAGAAACCTTCACGCACGCTTCTGTTTATAATAATAATATGAAATTCTTACAGGGCGACGGTCGCGCGTCAGTCGCACTGCTAAAGTCGCCTAAATGTGAAAGCGCACTTAGGCACTCGATTGTCGTTCGTATAGTTGGAATGATCTGGCATTTTGTTCTGCAAGGCAAAGCGAACATTCTGCGCTAGATTCGTTTGCCCGTGCTTGCGAGTTTCTAGCTCTATTTTCTGCAAGTCGCTGCGAGCGTTCAGCACTCGATTGTCGTTCGTGTAGTTGTGATGATCGGGCATTTTGTGCTGAGAGACGAAGCGAACGTTCGGCGCTAGATTCCCTTGTACATGCTCGTGACATTCTGTCACTATTTTGAACAATCGTTGCGAACGTTCGGCGCTAGATTCCCTTGTACGTGTTCGTGAGATTCGTTCACTATTTTCAGCAAGGCGTTGTGAACGTTCGGCGCTAGATTCTGTGGCCCGCGATTACGACGCATACGCTCTCTGATTTGCGAGACGATCTGAATTTTCAGAAGATGATTCTCCAATACGCTAATCTCGCTTGGGAGCAACATTTAGATAGTTGAGACCTTTTTTCCTAGGCATATCAAATCAAATGAAATCATTTTATTTCAGGTATACACCCATATAAAATTTAACCGGATTACATATTGTTGACTTTTTTTTAAATCAGATAAAATAATAATAGGTATTTCTACTTAGAACTTTTGATAAATACTTACTATTGAAAAAGTGAAAGAATACTATAAAAAATAAACAGTAAATCGTAAATAAACAATTTTTTATTAGTTTTGAGAAGAACTTTTTAACTTGGAAAAAAAATTGAAAATAAAATAGTCAAAATGTTCAATACGTCGCACACTGATCAATTTTAAAAATTTAGGGGGACGAAATTATTAAATACTGAAATCGTGATTTAAAGGTATATTTATAACATCAAATAGTATCGAAAAATCGTTTTCACATAATTTAACTTGGTAATTAATATTTTATGTATTCTGTTACATCACTCCTCATCTAACACAATTTTTGGTTCTTATAAAAGATTAAGTACCTTAATTGGCATTATATATTTTTGTTTTACAGGTAATATTCTGATGTTAGATATTACAGGATCTGAAGATATGAGCAAAATTTTAATTAGATCTTCATTCGTTTGATTCCTGGTCATCTTCCAGGTGTTATGCTCTCTGTGATATCTGACATCTTTGTGGCGACTTTTCTGTGCGTCTTCTCCAAGCATACCAATTGGCAACAAAAAATTGTCGATGATGTCCTTGCCGTGTATAAGAACACTATGGACTGTTGGATAACACTTCGTTTTTCTTCAATAATCTTGTAATATAAGGAAACAAGTCTCTTAAGTTTTTACGGATTGCAGATGCCCTTAAAGCAGTATATTGATGGCGGGTTCATTTCAAATCAGTAAATAACGATAAAGGTTTTTGGCATGAATGAGATATACAGTTGTCCTGCGATTTACCAGCTTCTTTTGCAATCAGGCCTTTATCGGGTGAGGTAGATATGTCTAGGACAAGTGAAGCTGCACTGCGGTTTTCTTTCTGAGTGTAACTTCAGCGAAGCAGCGAGACAGAGTTCTTCTTTACTTTTTGATTTCACCTCTATATTTAACCTTCTACGTTTAGTTTTCGCGGATAGGTCACAAAAGCTCTTTTTGGACGTCCTGCTTCTCTAAACGTAGACGTAGAGGGTGCACTTTCTTGCCCGACAGAGGTGATTACTATTTGATCTACCCATTTTTCATTTTGATTCCGGAATCTAATAATATAAAGGGAACATTTTTTCCAAAACCTTTAAGTTGCTACAGTTAAAGTTATAATAACATTTTGAAGACTGTCCCTGCTTGTAGTGGGCAGTTCCGATACTTCTAATGTCTCCAAAATATAGTAAGGTAGTTTATCTTTATTGTCCTTTGATAGCGGCTTCACTGGTCGATGTAATGACAAAATATTGAATAAATCAATATTTTTTATTGAGGCACCATTACCTAAAAAAACACTTTTTACTACAGAAACCGGTAATCACCGGTAAAAAAAATACATATTTTTATATAGCTAATAGTCCCTGCTATATAATGGAATCGAAATGATAATGTACTAATTTGTACTTTTAAACGTAACACAGTTCAAACTTAGAAAAGTTTGTAAATATCAGTACATTATTAAATATATTTTTTTTATCATATAAATTGATCTATTTTATTTTTTGTTTATATACCAATTAAAAGTACAGACCTTCCTTAATGTGCACTATTTTTTTCAAAATACAGTTTACACTGATAACTTAGCCAACTTAACTTGAATAGGAGCGCAAAACAACGATAAATTAGTCTTGTTGAAATAGTTTAGCTTCCGAGATAACTTTGAAATGGCGTATCTATTAAACCACTGTCTGCATAACGGTGATGTTTTAGTATAATGTAAATAACTTACCTGCAAGTCCTAATAAAATGATTTTTCGAAGTTCCGACACATTGACCAAAAATAATTATGGGACGCTAACTTTTAATAATTGATCAGTGTGCGTCGGTTACGTCCGCTGCGTAGGGACCTATTTCATAGATGTGTTTATTTTTTCTATTTCTATGCCTTATTAAATTCGTAATATCTATTGAATGGAATAGCCAATTTGAACAATTCAAAAATTAATATACATGAGACAGTCTTGAAAACAATATGATTTACTAGGATAGGGATTTAAACAGAAGTATGACTAACATAGTCTAATTTTATTTTAGTCGGTATTTTTATCAACTTTTAAAATGTAAAAAGTGGTTATTGTGACAACGATAATAGTTGGACATATAGTATCGCGAAGTTTTTTGTAGTTATTGATATGTTCTTTAATATTTTAGAACATACTTTTGTTCTATCATCAATAGTTTCCGCAGCGCATGCGACGAAAGATGTTTTATGGCATTTTTTTTTACACCTTGGGTTACGTTACTAAAGTTTTAGTAAGGATCCCTAATCTTTTCTAGCAATAAATATAGCCTATGTTACTCAGGGTGAATGTAGCTTTCTAATGGTGAAAGAATTTTTTAAATCGGCACAGTAGTTTTTGAGTTTATTCATTACAAAAATACACACAAAAATACAATTTTACTTTTAACCGGTGGCATTACGAGTAAAAGTAAAGCAATGGTTGTTTGTCACCAAATCGTCACTAAATCTTTATTCAGTAACAGTTTCTCTAAGGTCCTCAGTTCTGGAGATTCAGGTTGGCCGAACGTTCTGATATCAGGTGTTCGGCCATAAATAAATGCTTCCAACTTTCGAACTGTTCTGTCACAAATTCTTTGGCCGGCATCTTTATGCGTCACATAATCGTCACTAAAAACTGGAGTAGCAGCCAGCTCCCTATCTCGACTGGCCGAACGTTCTGATGTACATGGTAATCTCTAAAACTTCCAGTCGGAAATGAAAAAATCTTTTTGTATTTGACTAGCTTCTGCCCGCGACTTCGTCCGCGTGAAATTTCGAAAAACCCTTAGTGGATACCTACTCTTCACAAAGAACACACCCACCAAATTTCATGTCTCTAGGACCAGCGGTTTGGGCTGTGTGTTGATATATCAACAATCAGTCAGTCAGTCAGTTTACTATTTTATATATATAGATAGCTCAATTCTTGAGGAATGCTATAGGCTATTTAACATCACGTTATGAGGCTTAGGAGCCGGCTAAGAAAAAAAAAAGCCAGAAAGAACGCTAAGCAAAAACGAATAATAGCGCGGGCAGGCGATGAGATGCGACGGGGTGCGTCGGGGAAACAAGAAATTTCACGCGGACGAAGTCGCGGGCAAAAGCAAGTAAATAGTACCTATAACACAAAGTCGCTTTTCGTGGCTGTGTGTGTCCTTAATTGGTTCTTCTAAAGTACACAATGGATTTTGTTGTGGTTTTCATAACACTTACAGACAGTTATTGGTAAATTGGAGTCGTGCAAAGCAGGGACGGGACACTAGTATAATAAAAAAAAACTGGCCAAGTGCGAGTCGGACTCGCACACGAAGGGTGCCGTACCACAAGGCAAAAACGCCGAAAAAAACACGTTTGTTGTATGGGAAATATTAATTTTATTTTAATTTTATTATTTATTATTAAAGTAAAAATACAACTGAGTATTTTGTGAATATTTCAAGTGCCTACCTGTTTCCATTATTGATATCGAGCAAAAAAGGGCAAAAAATCGCGTTTGTTGTATGGGAACCCCCCATAAATATTTATTTTATTTTGTTTTTAGTATTTGTTGTTAAAGCGGCAACAGAAATACATAATTTGTGAAAATTTCAACTGTCTAGCTGCCGCGGTTCTTGAGATACAGCCTGGTGACAGACAGACGGACGGACGGACGGACGGCCGGACAGACAGCGAAGTCTTAGTAATAGGGTTCCGTTTTTACCCTGTACGGAACCCTAAAAATGTAGCCTATTTCTAATATAATATTACTAGCACTTTGCCCGCGACTTCGTCCGCGTGTATTTCGTACTTTACTCTAAAAATTTCGAAAATGTATACAGTTTATGATAATTAACGTAAGTACTTAAAAGTACATTTCGAAAATGTATGTTTATGAGTATTCAGGCCAATTTATAGATCAAATGGATCAGATTTTCCAAATAAACTGTATTCCCGCTTTTCACCCCCACAGGGGTGGAATTTGGAAAAATCGTTTGGGTTGTGTTCATAACTTGACTCAAAGACCCATAACCATTTTCGAGTTAATGGAAGCAAGCAGTAAAATCCACCCCTTAAACTTTATTACCTTTCTCCGCCTTGGTAGGAGTCGATTTTTGGAAAAACCTAAAACACACGTAATCTCTTTTTATTTAGAAGTACCGAGTTTCGAGTAAATCCGACAGCTGGTTAAATATTTTTCTAACCTATTAACTTTGTCACCCCCTAAATCCTTTGTGAGGGTTTTTTTTTTAACTAAAAGTGACATTCTTTATTAATTACTGAGCCAAATATTGCCAAGTTTCAAGTTTATTAATCAAATTAATAAAAATTTTCGTATAAACTGCATACCCGCTTTTCACCCCCACAGGGGTGGAATTTTAAGGTCTTCTTTTTTAGGTCTTAAGTATAAATACTGAGTTTGGGAGTTAATCAGACCGCGTTTAAATTTTTCCATACAAATTTTGACACACCCCAATCCTCCTTAAAAACAAAAAAATCCAAACTTCATAATTTACCAAGATAAGTATACGTGCCAAGTTTCAAGTTTATTAACTCAAGGAATAAGATTTTTTATACATTCAAAATTACCCCTTTTCACCCCCTTAAAGGTTGATTTTCCAAAAACCCCTTTTCAGGGCTCCCCTATAAAAGGAAGCTCACATTCCTAGTCTCAGTAGTTTCGACTGTGCGTTGATATATCACCCAGTCAGTCAGTCAGTCAGTCAGTTTACCATTTTATATATTAATTAAATATAGATAATAGCAGGTTGTGAAGCGTGCGCGCGGCAATAACGTTGCGTGATGTTGTTGCAGAAGCGCTGCTGCAGAGCCGGCCGCTGCCGCACATCCCCGACCTGCCGGACGGCGAGCCGGCGCCTGGCACGCCGCAGCCGCTCGACTCCGCCAACAGGTACCACGTCAGCACATTGTACTTATTGCAGAAGCGCTGATGCAGAGCCGGCCGCTGCCGCACATCCCCGACCTGCCGGACGGCGCGGCGGCGGCGGCGGTTACATAGCGGATGAAAGTTCGTCATTTTTGCCTACAGGAAATCCCATCGGACACACTAAACAATTTTTTTTGTATTACCCAAATATAAAGCTTTGAATATCAGTAGGTATGGTTACTAGTTATATAATATGTGTAATACCTATGAATATGGTATGGTATGTAGGGGATGGATTTTATAAAATAAACCACAGAAAGACAAGACCAGATGTTTATTAGAATTTAGGCTTGTCAATAATCAGAAAGCTAGTCGTCCGTTCACAAATCTATTCAGCATGGAGGAGAACGGACAAGAAACTCCATGGAAACAGTATTATAGTATTATATCAACAAATCTAGTACATTTATTACATTGTCATAAATTATCGTTATTTTAAAAACAATTAATTCCATCTGTTGGACAATGGTCCAAGGAAATCAGAATAATAGCAGCATAATAACAGTAGCTAGGAATATTCCATTATTCACATTAAAACATTAGCAATATTGGCCATATTATAACAATACAGAAACAACATAGTTATCAGCAATAATCAAGATTAGATGATTAGGGGTAGATGGCGCTAGTGCCACACACAACATCGTCTCTGAGTATTTATATCGTATAAAAATATTTAAAACGCATCTAAACAAGAAATATCTTTTGAAATATAAATGTAATAGTGTAAATAACAAGTACTATTGTTAGCTGAGTGTTACGGGGAAGTATAGTGTATAAAATACTACTTTTAAATAAAGTGACACAACTGATGTTTACTTTTATGACTGCGAATAAATAACGTTTAAACAATACAAGTGCAGTGAAAATATCATTAAAAATAAGTGAATCAATAATTTATTTACAAAATAAAGTGTATTTGTGAGAATTAAATAAAACTGACGGTTACGGTAAAATTATCCACATATTCAAATGTTAACGATCGTGTAATTTAAAGAAACGACTAAAAACAGATCATTTATTTCAACACGCTCTCCTAACTGCAAGTTGGCGCGGTGGATACGGCGGCGGCTCTGTACGCTCGATGTCTCGAGTTCCGTCCTAACTTATGACTGACACTTTTTGTGTTTTTAAAACTTTCTTGTTACACAATTCTCCGCATTTCCGGACTTAGAAAAAACACAAGAGATTATTGAGTGGTGTGTACGTAACAATAATATTATCATAATGGATAATAATGAGCAGCAGAATGTAACGTTCCGACGCATGAGGCGATCTATGTCATTACACGAAATATCTAACACAACGATATTTGACTCAACAATGTTATGTTTGCCGGACACCTCTATAAATACGCACAAATCCTGTTGTGAAGACTTGCGATATAAGGTGGAGACATTAACAAAAAATCTTGTAACTGCGACCAATGAAATAGACAACCTACATAGCGAAATTAGCAACCTAAAAAATGAATTAGCTAAGTGTTTGAACGTTATAGAAATATATAAAAAAATGGATTGCTCGGATTTATCGAAAACCCTATCAAATAGAAAGAAGAAAAGGCTATCCATGCATGACAAGAACAGAGCAACCCTGATAACTTCGTCCCCTACACAAAGCGTTGCATCCCCAGTAACTGACAAATGCGATTTGGATACTCCTGTCAATGATCCAAGTAACCAAGACACACGGATTAAAGATACTTCTTCTATCTTGGATACGGACCAAACAAGAGATTCTATGGAGACAACTAGCGAGCGGAAATCCAATCTAAGCCCCCAGCTGTCGACTCAACCACAAACTCAAACATGTGCTACCCAGAGAGTTATGATTTTTGCCGATCAATCCGGATACGACGTTAGAAACATTCTCCAGGACTATCTAGGAAAGATGTTTACCGTGACATCATTTGTAAAATCGAATGCAACTACTAAAGAAGTATTGAAAACCTGTACAAGTATGTGTAAAGACCTTAACAAATCTGATTTTGTGATAATTCTAACAGGCTCAAATGATGTAAACCCAATGGATATTCAAACGTATTTATATCATACTCTATGTCAATTAGATTTCACCAATGTGTTAGTCGGCCAAAGGACCATGCGTCATTTTGGGCCCACTTTTTCAACTTTGTTCAACAGTGATAAATTATATGTCATATGAAAGCCCATAAAGTGTACGTTATTTCATTCTATGGCAGCTAAGTTCAAATCCAGCGCGAAAACGGCTTTTTTATGCGTTTTTTAAAAATGTTCAACATTGTGCAACAGTAATGAAACTTATGTCATATGAAAGCTCTTAAAGTGTACTTCATTTCATTCTATGGCAGCTAAGTTCAAATCCAACGCGAAAACGGTCTTATATGCGTTTTTTAAATGCGTCATTTTGGGTTCATTTTTTCAACATTGTTCAACAGTGATGAGTTATATGTCATATGAAAGCTATTGGCGTGTACTTTATTTCATTCTATGGCAGCTAAGTTCAAATTCAGCGCGAAAACGGTTTTTTTATGCGTTTTTTAAAAATGTTCAACATTGTGCAACAGTGATGAAACCTATGTCATATGAAAGCTCTTAAAGTGTACTTTATTTAAACATTCTATGGCAGCTAAGTTCAAATTCAGCGCGAAAACGGTTTTATATGCCTTTTTTAAATGCGTCATTTTGGGTTCATTTTTTCAACATTGTTCAACAGTGATGAGTTATATGTCATATGAAAGCTCTTGGCGTGTACTTTATTCCATTCTATGGCAGCTAAGTTCAAATCCAGCGCGAAAATGGTTTTTTTATGCGTTTTTTAAAAATGTTCAACATTGTGCAACAGTGATAAAACCTATGTCACATGACAGCTCTTGACGTGTACTTTATTTTATTCTATGGCAGCTAAGTTAAAATCCAGCGCGAAAACGGTCTTATATGCGTTTTTTAAATGCGTCATTTTGGGTTAGTTTTTTCAACATTGTTCATCACGGTTGAACAACGTTGAACATTTTTTTAAAACGCAAAAAATACATTTTTGCGCTGGATTTGAACTTAGCTGCCATATAATGAAATAAAGTACACTTCAAGAGCTTTCATATGACATGTAAATCATCACTGTTGAACAATGTTGAGCATTTTTAAAAAACGCAAAAAAAAAACATTTTTGCGCTGGATTTGAACTTAGCTGCCATAGAATAAAATAAAGTACACGTCAAGAGCTGTCATGTGACATAGGTTTTATCACTGTTGCACAATGTTGAACATTTTTAAAAAACGCATAAAAAAACCATTTTCGCGCTGGATTTGAACTTGGCTGCCATAGAATAAAATAAAGTACACGCCAAGAGCTGTCATATGACATAGGTTTCATCACTGTTGCACAATGTTGAACATTTTTTAAAAACGCATAAAAAAACCATTTTCGCGCTGGATTTGAACTTAGCTGCCATAGAATAAAATAAAGTACACTTTAAAAGCTGTCATATGACATAGGTTTCATCACTGTTGCACAATGTTGAACATTAAAAAAAAAGCATAAAAAAACCGTTTTCGCGCTGGATTTGAACTTAGCTGCCATAGAATGAAATAAAGTACACGCAAAGAGCTGTCATATGACATAGGTTTGATCACTGTTGCACAATGTTCAACATTTTTAAAAACGCATATAAAAACCATTTTCGCGCCGGATTTGAACTTAGCTGCCATAGAATAGAATAAAGTACACGCCAAGAGCTGTCATGTGACATAGGTTTTATCACTGTTGCACAATGTTGAACATTTTTAAAAAACGCATAAAAAAACCATTTTCGCGCTGGATTTGAACTTAGCTGCCATAGAATGGAATAAAGTACACGCCAAGAGCTGTCAGATGACATAGGTTTCATCACTGTTGCACAACTTTGAAAAGTGGGCCCAGTGTTCATTCAAAAGTGCCCATGGTCCTTTACAAACATAATTATTTGAATGAAAAAAATGTTAATAATTTATTGAAATTTGTATGCTTTAATTGTAAACATTCGTGTTTTGTACCATTACATAGTAATTTTAACATTTTAACAAATTACTTATATAAATTGCATACCTGTAGATTAATTCACAGACAAATTCTGCATATAAATTACAAAAATAGCTATCAGTACTATACTGAGACATTTATTACTAAGATAGGGCAACAATGCACAAAAGACGTAGGTGTACAAACTGATGGTTTGAATGATGTGGGTGTACAGACTGATAATATTGATAGTATTGATACAGCGGCTCAAGAGAGTGATGATTTTTTTTCGTGAATAAATATGAGTCTTCCTTAACACTTATACATCAAAATATAGCCGGGGTATTAAACAAGCGTGACGAAATTTCGTTTGCCCTATTAGACTTGGTAAATAATGATATTAGCGTAGATGTACTGTGCCTTACTGAAACTTTCTTGCTAGAAGGGACAGAAAAAACTTTCGCCTTAAAGGCTTCACGACAGCAGCATATTATTCGAGGAAAACTTCCAAAAGAGGGGGCGTCACTATTCTTATAAAAAACGACATTGAATTTAAAGTTATACAGGAATCACAAAAAATAAGTGAAACATGTGTGTTTGAATGCTGTGGTTTGGAACTAATTAAATATGGTATAATAGTAATCTGCCTTCATAGAACACCTTCGTCGAATGTAACGATTTTTCTTAATAAACTAGAAACCCTTTTAAGAACGCTCTGTCGCAATACAAGAAAGAAAGTTATTGTGTGTGGAGATACAAACATAGATATTTTAAAGCAATCTAAGGAAAGTAGAGATTATAATTACTTGTTAAATACGTACAACATAAAACATGTTATATTGATGCCTACTCGTGTAACAGAAAAAACACAAACTTGTATTGACCACATCGCTACCACTATCGAGAAAGGTGATGCAATAGTGCACGATTTGGGTTTATCGGATCACTCAGCCCAGTCTTATACCTGGCCTGTTGCAAAGCGGAAACAGCCAGTTCTGAAATGGTGGTATGAACTCAAACGAGATTACAGTGAGGACAATAAGAATAAGTTTTTAGAATCAATTAAGTGCTTGTCTTTTAAAGATGTATTTGAGGAAACCACAACGAACGAAGCATTCTGTAAATTTTTCGACACATTTTTACTATTTTATAACTTATGTTTTCCTACTATTCGCGTTAAAGTTACTAATAAAACATTAAGTAAATTACAATGGCTTACTAAAGGAATAAAAGTAAGTTGTAAAAATAAAAATAAATCCCACTATAAATTAAAACATAAAAATAATGAACCTCATAAAAAGGCGTACAAAAACTATTGTAATATATTGAGAAAATGCATCTTGACGTCACGAAAACATAATAATACAAATTACATGAATAAAGCTCAAACTAAGTGTAAAGCAGCGTGGAATCTGATAAAAAAACATACTGACACAGATTTAAAGAACACATGTATCTCAAAAATAACAGTTAACAACATCGATTATGTAAGTCCTGACTCTATTGCAAATCACTTTAATAACTTTTTTATTAACTCGGTTACCAGGAATAGTTCAGACAGTACGTCAGATCATTCTGCCTTGAATCATAATATGGAAAACATTGAATCGATCGGCAATTCTATATTTCTCTACCCATTGGACGGCAGTGATTTAAAAAAAATTGTAATGTCTCTAAATGATTCGAAGGCTAGTGGTTATGATGAAATTCGCACTGACATTGTAAAATTATCAGTGAATATGATTTTGGAACCTCTTTTATATGTTATTAACCTCTCACTAGAACAGGGAATATTCCCTGATTTATTAAAGAGATCAGTAGTGAAACCGTTATATAAAAAAGGAAATAAAACACAAATGGACAATTACAGGCCCGTTGCACTAATACCTATATTTTCTAAAATTTTTGAGAAAGTTTCATAACAAATTATCAAACTTCATTGAAAAACATCAAATTATAAAGGATGAACAAAATGGTTTTCGCAAGAATAGGAGCACATCTTTGGCAGCCTTTCATTTAATAAAATCAATTACGGACTCTATTGATCATAAAATTCCTGTTTCAGTACTCTATATGGACATGAGTAAGGCATTTGATCACGTCAGTCATGAACGGTTGCTAGAAAAAGTTTCTAGATACGGAGTGAGAGGAAAAGCATACGACTGGCTGAAGTCATATCTAAGTGATCGAGTACAGGCAATGGAAGTGTCAAGCTATAATGATCTATCTAAAACGCGAGAGTTATCTCAGTCTTCGTTTTTGTTAAATAGGTACGGCGTGCCTCAAGGCAGTATTTTAGGTCCGCCACTGTTCTTGCTCTACATTAATGATTTTGTAAATATCTTGAATCATAAATGTGTACTCTTTGCGGACGATACCACTATTATATTAAAAGGCACCGATAAAAATACCTATGAACAGGAAATAAACACGGCTCTCCGAACGTCCATAGAGTGGTTAGAAGCTAACAATCTAAAGGTCAACATTACTAAAACAAAATTTATGCAATTTCACACCTACCGATCAAAACCGTTGAATCTAAATGTAGCATATAAAGGAAACGCCCTGATAGAAACTAACTCAGTTAAATTTCTTGGAATATCTTTAGATAAATTTTGCTCTTGGAAAAACCATGTTAATGACATTTGCGGTAAAATTAATAGTTTTGTCTACCCTCTGAGGCGTATTAGCTGCGAGATATCTAGAAACGCTGCAATTACCGCATATCACGGCTATATATCATCCATTTTACGGTATGGTATCATTCTTTGGGGTCGCTGTGTGGAAATTGATCAAGCATTTGTAATGCAAAAAAAGTGTTTGAGGGCTATATTTGGGTTGAAACAAATAGATTCCTGTCGCCCATACTTTAGAAAATATAAGATACTGACTTTACCATGCATTTATATCTTGAAATGCTGTATATTTGTCTTCAAGCATAAGAGTCTTTTTCAGCAAGCGACAAGCTACTATGCCCCTCGATCTCATTATACTAATAAGTTGTATAAACCCAAGACGAATCTCACACTCACCTCGAACAACAGTTATATTATGTGTATAAAATTGTTTAATAAAATTCCAAGTACCATAATGACACTCCCATTTTTTAAATTCAAGCGTATTCTAACAAAAATATTAATTGATAAATGCTTTTATAGTGTACTTGAGTTCCTAGATTATAAGTTGTAGGTCATGAATTGTAGAATTAATATTGTCACATTATAAATAATTAATTGTTTCCAAATTAGAATGAATTTAATACAATTTACTTAAATTTAATTTATTTAATGCATACACAATTCAAATTAATTAATTTTTCTTTTTTTTTTCTTTAATTTAATAGTTATGTAAAATTTGCACGCCGAAATGAATGGCAGAATAAGAGATCAATGTATCTTTAAGAACCTTCTGTACCTTATTTACGCAAATAAATGATTTTGATTTTGAAAAAAATAATATTAACTAACGGTCCAAATAACTCGGAATAATAGCAGCATAAAAATAGAAATTAGTCAATTGAATAGTGAATAATTGCATGATGATAGTAGATAATAATAATAGTAAAAGAATAAATTGTATGTAAACTTAATAAAATTTGCACGCTTGCTTGCAGGCAGAATACAATCACACTTAGGTTATAAGATCTTACCTTTACCAAAACAATGTATTTCTAGCAAATAAACGTTTGATTTGATTTGATTTGATAAAATAAAAGTAGTAAAATAACAAACATTTAATAAAAACTTTTTTACAAAAAAAACATCCGACTTCCAAAAAACACTATAAAGTGAAAAATAATTTTAATTTTGGATTTGTATTTTAGTTTTTTGCCACCGACTTCCGAAATTAAAAAAAGTGAAAAATAACTTTTTCACTTTACAGTGTTTTTTGGAAGTCGGTTGTTTTTTTTGTAAAAAAGTTTTTATTTTTCACCTTTTAGTGGGTCAGTTTGTAATTTATCAAAGTTACAATAGCCTAATGTCAACTGCTCATCACCTGTTACAAAATATTGCTTTTCCCGATTCAGGGACGTTAATTGTTGAGGAGTTCTCCTGGTTCTTACCAACTCCTAAACAACCACTCACCATACGCATTGTGACGAGGATAAACAGTTTAGCAACCATATTAAAGTAATCGAATCGCAACCCGTGAAATATTTGTCATTGAGTAGTTCCGATGTCCATCTGTGGTCTTCATCATCAGCTCTACTTTACCAAATGATGATTTCCGAGAGCAAATGCTCAAGTTACTTTAAAAAATACCCAAATCGCTATAGCTTTGCCTATAAAATTTGAGGGTTTCCCTCGATTTCCATGGGATCCTCTCATCAGATTCCAACTTGATGATAATGGGACCACCTCGAGAGTATATCCTTTCGAACAATCGGTCCTCAATTGGCGGAGTAATCGTGTAACAAACACACAAAAAAAAAAAAAAAACATACCGTCGAATGGAGAACCTCCTCCTTTTTTGAAGTCGGTTAAAAACAGTTCCTAATCATCATAATAATAATCACAGAGCATGTTGATAATAATAATAGTATTAAAATAGCTTAACTTTTACATGTAGGCCGGAGCTCCGTTCTGGTTGATGTCTCGAACAAGAATGGTCCTCTGCCACTCGGAACACCCCCTTTTATAGTCGTGAACAAACAACTTTGACGGTTCTATCTACCGTCATTCAAAATATCAACGACATAAAAGATGGATTTCCGTTTGGAATATTTTCTATGTTTTGCTACACTATTCCTTAAGATTTTAGCTAGTCTACTTTTACAGACATACTGAAATAATGTAAATCAGGTATTAGATACTTGTTACAAGTTTTAGGTTATGCAAAACATTACTATTTTATCAAGTTTTCAACAGTAAAGAATACTTATGATAACAATAACAATACCTATAACTAGGATAATCTCTAAATTGTATAATAAAGAACTCAATACCTGGGTCGCCCTGCGGCCCTGCACAATGAAGGGCGGTGTCTTCAGTCTTTTTTTTTTTGTGGGTTGGAAATCATCAAATGACCCATTTCCGCTCTGGGTGGAGCGGAAGGGAGTGTCAGACTCTTATTGACTAAAACCCACCCGTGTTCCTTCCTTAGCCCTTTATGTTCCGGGCCAGCGGTAACCCTTTCGGACAACGGCAGGCTTTGGCCCTATGGGGATGATCCTCGATGCTGATGACACCTTTTTGAGGCGCGCGTGGAACACGTACGCGCTATCCGGCACGGGCCTGGTCCTGATCGGACGGTGAGCTACCCATTACTCTCCGCCCGCAGGCCCGCGCCTACGGTGGCCGGGAGTAGTCACGCGGCTCCCGACGCCCCGCCCGGAGCGTCTCCCGTGGCGGCTAGGACGGGAGGCTCTCTCCCTGTGCCGTCCCGCCACCTCCTTCGCTAGCATGACTGCTTCGCAGGAGGTGACTGCCTCCCACTCCCTCTCGCCCCGGAGTGTCTTCAGCCTTAACGTATAATTCAGAATAGTTCGTGTGTCGTCAGATGGACGTCGAAGGAGAACCTGCTAGCGCACCACGAGGAGGACGACCCGCAGCTGTTTGTGGCGCTCTACGACTTCCAGGCAGGCGGCGAGAACCAGCTCAGCCTCAAGAAAGGTAACCTACATCGGCGGAATTAGCACTGCTGACATAATGTAAATAGGTACGGTCAGCGACAAAACTCTATTAACACTGCCACTTACACATCCAAATTGACACAAAATAATACGATTCATTGTATTTACCTGAGTAGCATAGCGAGTTAATATTTTTTTAATTACTTATACTTCTGTTTCGATTTTAAATACATATTTAGCTCAATAATTAAGATAAAAAAAACTGAAGTGTTACTCGACTTTCGTCGCTGACAGTGTTCTGACTTGATCTTTATATTAAGATCACTAGCTGCGCCCTGCGGTTTCGCCCGCATACGTTTTGATCCTGTGGGAATATCGGGATTAAAACTATCCTACGTCCTTTCCCGGGACTCAAACTATCTCTATACCAAATTTCATCTAAATCGGTTCAGCGGTTTAAGCGTGAAGAGGTAACATAAAGATAGACACACACTTTCGCATAATTATAACATTATAGTATGGATTATCTGTGCGGATTAAATCCCAAGTTTGGTACGAACTCTTGTGCATATTGACATGCGTACGAACATGTAATTGAAGCCCTGATTTAATCATAAATATAGTGCGATCATGATGAAACTATCTGTAGCAAGGGCCTGCCACTTGCTAATACTTGACTATATGAGCGCAATGCGGCACGAGTCACGACTAACTCGGTCAGCGAGTCCCTCGGCGCCTATTGTGCGTGTGTCGCGGCTAGGGCTTGTAAATATTCGAAGTTTTTAGATTTTCGAATATTCGAAGTTTTTACAGGCAGTATTCGAATTATTCGAATATTTATTCGAATATTAGCTTTTTCCTTTGAAACCAAGTTGAAACCTTGAAGGGACAACTTGCTTATACAATTAATACACAAGTTTGAGTTGAGTATTTTTATTATATGAAATTGAATCACCATATTATATGAAATTGAAGCAACATAGTTTGACAGTATAATGAAAAAAAAAAAAAAAAATTTTTTTTGCAATATGCTGGCCAATATTAAGTTGTACATTGATTAAAATATGATTCGCGGTCGTAAGAAATATGTATTTACAGAATTACAATAATTACAATCAATTTGTTCGACGACACTACTTTTCACCTCGCTGCTTCCCTACGACTAGGCACTCCTTGCTGTTCTCCACATCGCTGTCACTGTGGCGAAGATGTCAACAGCCTCGGACACCACCACGGCCTGTCTTGCAGCCGAAGTGCGGGTCGCTTAGCCCGGCACGCTTAGCGCGAACATTAATGACATCATCCGAAGAGCTCTTGTCACCGTCGGCGTTCCAGCTGTATTAGAACCCAATGGCTTGGCACGCGACGATGGCAAGAGACCGGACGGTATGTCTTTATTTCCATGGAAGGTGGGTAGGCCTTTAGTGTGGGACGCTACGTGTGTTGATAATCTTGCGCCATCCCATCTTCCTGGCTCGGCATGCTGTGCTGGCGCTGCTGCTGTGGCTGCGGAAAACCTCAAGCGGCGAAAATATAATAACCTCATCGGAAACTATATTTTCGAGCCGTTTGGGGTTGAAACTCTCGGGCCGTGGGGTCCGAGTGCTCATGGTCTTTTTAAAGAAATTTCGAAACGGCTGGTTGACAATTCCCGTTACCCAAGGGCTGGCTTTTATCTTGGCCAGAGGCTAAGCATCGCCATACAACGTGGTAATGCCGCCAGTCTCTTGGGTACATTACCAGTCGACAGCGATGCGGATGAATTTTTCGACGCTATTTTTTAGTTTCTGTATAGTTTTAGTTAAGTTAGGATTTAATTTTGTTATTTTTAGTTTGTATAGCCAAATAAATATTTTCAAAGAAAAAAAAGTCAGTAATACAACTTGTTAAGTTAGTATAATCCCCAAATGTCAAGATTTCATGAAATAGTCATTCTTGGGGATTGCATGGTCTTAGAGAGTTGTGTTGATGACTTTATTCATAATAATTCTGTAAATACATATTTGTTACGGCTGCGAAACCTCGGAGTGGCGGCGTCGGCACTGTGTGTGTACGTGTAAAGCGCGGTCTGTAGGTAACAACTTGTAAGACAGACGTAGTTCGTATTTTCAAACTGTACTAAAAAATATTCGAATTTAACATCAGTCAATATTCGAATAGCAAAAATGATCGAATATTCGCATTATTCGAATATTCGAATTACAAGCCCTAGTCGCGGCCGGCTCCGCTGACGCCCGACGGGAGGTAACACGCGTCCATTAGCAGCACGTCGCGCGTCGCGTGTCGCGCGTCTCTCGCATCCTACCGTTGCGTTGGCAACACACGCTTCGAACACAATAGCTTTGTACTCGCTCGCGGACATGTCCAGAACTGACTTCATTCGAGCGCGCTGCGATACCTATCTACCATGTGTGTCGTACTACTATGGACTACATCCAGACTAATAACATCTGTTCATTTAAATAAATTTAATAATAAAACCTTTATTTTCAGGCTACTATGGCCCATACATAAATACCTTACAGACTAACATATACAGGGTTATTTGTAAAACACCAGCAACCTCTTAAGAGGTCATTGTACTCATCATTATGAACAACTTTTACTATGGGACCAAACCTGAAATCGCGAAAAAAAAATCAGCTGTTCCCTACATTTATGTTCGTATAACTCGTCAAAATGTAGGGAACAGCAGATTTTTTTTTCGCGATTTCAGGTTTGGTCCCATAGTAAAAGTTGTTCATAATGATGAGTACAATGACCTCTTAAGAGGTTGCTGGTGTTTTACAAATAACCCTGTATATTATAATAGTACAAAGTGTGTTAGTGTATAAACTTAAAACTATGTTATTAAAACTCACTTCACTCGAGCACTGTCTTTGTGCGAACGTGTGGCACTAGTCCGCGGAAGCGACGGAACATTACACCTTGCGGCCAAAAGTCCTCTGCCATGACGAGGTGCAGGTAGCATGTAGGTTCTCGCACCACGAACGCCTTGAAGTTGACGTTACGGCGCGATTCAAGCAACTGCACTCTCGGCCTGTACTTAGTCCTTTGGCACACGTACAGTCAACAGCAAAAGTAGAATAGAATAGAATAGAAATACTCTTTATTATGTACACCAAATAAATTACAGACATAAAAATAGAAACTGTACATAGGGTGACACAATGATCAAAATCAGAAATTCAATACTAATGAACGGAGTTCGCGTCAGAACTGTGTGGCGTCGAAGTGATTCAAAAGTATGTGATTGTTAAATTATACCAAACATTTACTACTAGTACAGCTGCCATATATTCGTGATCAGTTTTGACT
Source organism: Oligia strigilis (assembly GCA_951800025.1). Classification (NCBI taxonomy): domain Eukaryota; kingdom Metazoa; phylum Arthropoda; class Insecta; order Lepidoptera; family Noctuidae; genus Oligia; species Oligia strigilis. The sequence goes on along the minus strand of OX637540.1, from coordinate 30,600,177 downwards.
CCTATTGAATTTCTGATTTTGATCATCTACTTTTGCTGTTGACTGTACTCCACGATGTCCTCGGCCTTAGTGGTATAGTGTAGGCGGGAAATATATACGGGAGTGTTCGGCTGGGCGACTCGAACAGGGATGTCGGGCTTGATAGGAACTGTGCCGCAGCGGCACATTTAATGACACTAATTTTACTTAGTCAAGACTATTTTTATTCTGCAGAAAAGACCCATCAAAGCCTTATTTATCTGCGCAGGCACGATCCTTCCAGGGGAACTGTTTATGTGTATTAATATCCCACCAAAAACATAAATGTAAAAAAAAGCCAAGTTCAATACAAAAATTATGCTTGGCTGTGGGCTTCGCCGCAAAAAGAATGGAGATGTAAATGAGTGCCAAGTTCTATGCAAAATCCAAATATGTATTTATAGGAACAAAATAACATTATGAACAAGTATTAAACTCTATTTCTTTGCTTTTTTGGATACCTATAACAATTACTGTTATTTAAAAATGTGAGATCTTAAAGTAGGTTAGATTTGACTTGGCCATAATCTGGTTCCCTGACATGACAGCTTACTAAGGTTTATTAATTATATTTTTTACGGGGTATTTTGTAACACGTTGTATATACAGGGTGATTGGAAGATGGGTGCAAAGCTTTAAGACGAAGATAGTACAGACAATTTAGAACCATTTAAGCCATGGTTGTCTTAGACGAAGTCTTACTACTTTTTTTTTACCAATTTCTTAAGATTTTTTTCAAAAATTCCTAAAGTTTTAACTAAACTATTTATTTATGGCCAAATTGAATGATAAACGAATTCATTTTTATTGTATTTAATTAAAGTAATGTGTAAGCAATCTAGCAAAACATGTTTTAGGCCTCTGTGTCGTTAGACATTTTTTTTACAGATATTTAAAGTTCATAACAAATTTTAAAATTCGTAAATACTTTTTGTAAACCTTATTTTAAAAATAACGGAGCGTGCTTTTTTTGTTCAAACCTTTTTGAAAACATGCTTGATAATCGCTCTTTCTTTTGAGGTAACATTTACGCAGATATCTTACAAATTATTGAACAAATTACAAATTATTAGAACCTAAAAACCAATTTAAGGGAGAAATTTTAAATTTTAGGCAGTCTAAATAAAACAACATTTAAATTAAATTTATTTATGTTTTATGGTCAAAATGTTGTCCGTGATTCCTAATACAAGCACGGATCCGTCTTCTCACTTCTGTTGTTGTTATTTTCAACATCATATCTCCAGCTTCATTGTTTCAAACTCTGAATTCATTCTCTCTGTCAGTTCTTCTCTCGTGTTTATTTCAACATTCGTATACACCAGCTCCTTGGCCCGGCCCCACACGATATATAATACTTATTGTAAACGTTATTTTTAAAATAAGGTTTACAATAAGTATTTATGAATTTTAAAATTTGTTATGAACTTTAAATATCTGTAAAAAAAAAAGTCTAACGACACAGAGGCCTAAAACATGTTTTGCTAGATTGCTTACACATTACTTTAATTAAATACAATAAAAATGAATTCGTTTATCATTCAATTTGACTGGCCTGTTGGTCTAGTGGTCAGTGACTATGACTGCTATGCCGGAGGTCGTGGGTTCGATTCCCACCCAGGACAAATGTTTGTGTGATGAGCATGATCATTTGTTCTGTGTCTGGGTGTAATTTATCTATATATGTATGTATTTAGAAATATATAAGTATGTTTATCAGTTGTCTAGTACTCATAACACAAGCTCTGCTTAGCTTGAGACTAGACGGCGTTGTGTGATAGTTGTGGAATATTATTATTATTATAATTTGGCCATAAATAAATAGTTTAGTTAAAACTTTAGGAATTTTTGAAAAAAATCTTAAGAAATTGGTAAAAAAAAAGTGGTAAGACTTCGTCTAAGACAACCATGGCTTAAATGGTTCTGAATTGCCTGTACTATCTTCGCCTTAAAGCTTTGCACCCATCTTCCAATCACCCTGTATAATATATTATTATATATAATAATACATATTGTTACGAGCTTCGGGTTCGTGACAATAAAAACTGCCGATTTAATAACCAAAAATAACAATTTAATAAACAACACTAATTAAAAGAAAACAATCACAATAATTACAGAATGCAATTACACTACTGATCACTCTTAATTCGCACTTGAAGATCGCTTGATGTCTTCGCTCTTGTCGCTTTATCCAAACTGTGTCGGTCGTCGCGCATCCCGGCCTTATATAGTGCCGCAGATAGTTCTAGAACCTTCCATTGTAGAAACATCTAGAATGTGCGAGTACATACCGGCCCCGACCGACTAGGTGTCGATAGTTCGAGAAAGTTCTACAAAGTTCTAGTATCGAATTTTCTAGAACGATCGTGACTCGACTAGTTCTGCTACTCGATACTAGATGGCGCTAGTGGTAACTAATGTCGCCATGTACCAGGCATTAATTGTGGCGCGCCACAATATATTGGGATAGTTTCAAATATCTGCTTGTAACGCTTCCAACGCTACAATTATTTTTTTTTTTGTATGGTGACCCCCCCTATTTTTTCACTTTTTTATTTTTAGATTTTTTCCTACGTTTACACACACTTACCGAGCTGGATTCCAAATTTCATCCTTCTAGGTCATCTGGAAGTAGGTTAGATTTAGGTACTATATGTCAGTCAGTCAGTCAGTGCTAAAATTTACGACTTTTTGACCTTCATATCTTTATAACCGTTTGAGCTAGCTTCATGAAAGTTGGGCTTCTAGATGTCCTTATGGATATAATTAAACACACGTAGTTTTATGTGTTTACGTTAAAGAGGTTTTGAGTTATAGAAGGGTCAAAAGTGGCACCAAGTGGTTTGTGTAATATTACACTCGGCGCTGGCTAGCCAGTTCCTTTGCTTGAACTTGGCTTGACACGCTACCGCGTGTCTAGATCATGACGGCCCCTTGTCAACATGAAAACATTATTACGTTAGAAAATAATTAAGTATATACCTACATCTTTTTAGTAAAAGAGGTGATACACGTAATTATAGTACTAGAAATAGGGACCTATTAGTTCAACCTGATTTCCGACTGGCTAAAGTACCTATAATCATTTTTTAACAGGTATTATTTAAAATGTTACAATGAAATACCTCCCCACATACTTCAACTGAATGAGATGAAATTCAAATCTTGTATAAAACGCACAGTATACTGCCAGGCATATTATAAGTTAGAAAAATGCCTGACTCGATGCTGGTACTGCTCCACATCCACAACTAATTGTTAACAATTGAAAATACTGTTGGACCTGATGAAGATTGCGACAGGCAACCTCAACCGTCGTCGCGTGTCGCTTGTGAGTATGCACACTAAGACTATCTTTTCATTGTATAAAATCAATCTCCTTTGTATTATATCATTGCATAGCACATGTGTGATTTTATTACCTATACTATAGAGCTACCGTTTACCGGGTAAATGTCTTTCATTGACCTGAATGTGCCCTGGCGGCTGAGAGTATGTCATGTCATGCTCACTTAAATGTCTCGCTGGTGGCGCGTGGGTTGAATTATTTAGCTTTCTTCAAAATAGTTGAGCTGAATGGTGCTGATCCATGCGTCATGTTTTTGAACTTGGGCCGTCAGTAGCGACTGGTTTCCCTGTAAATAAATGGTTTAGTTTAAAATGCTTTGAGTTTGAGTTTGATTGTGCCTATTAGATACAAAATCTTTGAACTCCATACATCCGAGGATCAGATTTGCTTCAAAAATGCAGATAGACGGAACGTCGCGTTGGGTTATTTGAATAGGGCACTGATTTAGGCTCAACTCGCACCAAAAGAGCGGCGAAGGGCAGCGAAGCGCCGCGACCCGCTTGGTAGAGAAGGCGCGCGGATTCCAGTGACTGCCCGAGAAGTCGCTGGAATGCTCGAGAAGTCGCGGGACTCCGCGCGCCTTCTCTTCTTTCATGTTTTTATCGCTGTAATGCCTTGATTTGATATTGTATAGGCAGTCGTACATTTGCACCAAATAAATAAGCTTTTCTTCATCCATTTCCATCACTTCTGTATTCGTTGCACTGCAAGCAAAGAGAATATAACCACTAGAGAGCGTATAGGCCGATTTCTTCAAAGTACACGACTCACTACCGCGGGCCGGAGGACGAGCAAGAACGCGCGGCTGCAATTGGTCAGTTCTTGTAGGTATGCCTATCGTTAGAGCTGCTCTACTTCATTAAGGGAAAATAGTCGATATCGATAAAATGGATTTTAACATTATGAAAAATACTCAATTATAATCATAGAAATAATAATTATTTATTCAAAGACAATCAATTACAAAAAAAAACATATGCATATCCTGTTATTGTTGATTTTTTAACCCCCGACGCAAAAACGACGGGGTGTTATAAGTTTGACGTGTCTGTGTGTGTGTGTGTGTGGGGGTGTGTGTGTGTGTCTGTCTGTGGCATCGTAGCTCCCGAACGGATGAACCGATTTTGATTTAGTTTTTTTTTGTAAAATGAATTAATTTGGTATATGTTTTACGAATTAAAGTTTTAGGGTCCTGATTATTTTTGTAAAAAATGATAACCGAGCGTCTACATATTTTTGAATTATGCATCTTGCTAATTCAATTAAATGATTTGTTGATTCTATTTCAAATTGATGAAAAGTAATATCCGGGAATAAATTATACCCAATCAGAGATTTTAAAACCGATCTTAAAAAATAATCGGTAAGTATATTTCGAAGATAGTATTTTCGAACCCTTGGTTACGGTAGCGGTCAAGGCCACGGTGAGGCAAGGGGTGCTAAGAATCCCCGGAAGAGATCCGGCTACCACAATCACCGAAAACTGGACCTGGCAACATACAACACGCGTACACTCCGGACCGACGAGAAGATCACCGAACTCGAGGAAGAATTGAGCAAGATACGATGGAGTATAGTCGGGTTATCTGAAGTTCGAAGAGAGGGGGAGGACTCGATAATCCTCAAATCCGGAAACTTGCTCTATTTCCGGGAGGGCGACCAGCAGTCCCAAGGTGGTGTCGGGTTTATCGTCCATAAGTCCCTTGTGAGCAACGTGGTGAAGATCGAGAGTGTGTCGACCAGGGTGGCGTACCTTATACTCAGAATATCCGAAAGGTATTCGCTGAAGGTCGTACAGGTTTACGCCCCGACCTCGTCACACCCCGACGATGAGGTAGAGACCATGTATGAGGATATTTCCAGAGCCATGCATGGGTCTAAAACTCACTTTACCGTTGTCATGGGGGACTTTAACGCGAAACTGGGTAAACGAAACGATGATGAGCTGCGAGTGGGGCAATTTGGAGTTGGACGCCGGAACCACCGGGGCCACCTACTGGCCAGTTTTATGGAGAAGGAAGGCCTCTTTATGATGAATTCCTTCTTCAGAAAACATGAGCACAGAAAGTGGACCTGGCAGAGCCCGGATGGTGCAACAAAAAATGAGATTGACTTCATTATGTCGACGAAGAAGCAAGTTTCAATGATGTCTCTGTGATCAACGCGGTGAAAACCGGAAGTGATCACCGCATGGTAAGAGGCACATTGAACTTAAATATCAAGCTGGAAAGATCTCGACTGATGAAGTCTACGCTCCGTCCTGCACCGATCCAGGTCCATAACCCCGAGAGCTTTCAGCTCGAACTCCAGAATCGTTTCGAATGCCTAGGGAGCTCCGTGGACGATTATAACGATGGGTTCGTGGAAACTGTCCATACGGTCGGGTCTAAGATCTTCAAGACCCGTCGTACGAATTCAAAAAAGCTCTCTGATCCTACTTTGCGGCTCATGAAGGAGAGGCGCGAGATGATCCTGCAGTCTTCGGATGATGCGCAAAATTACCGGCAACTCAATAGACAGATCTCCAAGTCCTTGAAAAGCGATCTTCGCCGCTTTAATACAGACCGTATTAAGGACGCGATAGAGCGAAATAAAGGCTCCAAGGTCTTTGCTAGAGATCTGTCTATTGGGCAGAGCCAGCTTATGAAACTGAAGACCGAAGATGGCAGGATCGTATCCGCCAAACCTGAGCTGTTGAGAGAGATCGAGAGGTTCTATGGACAGTTATACACGTCAACAAGTAACCCCGTTATGAATCTGGCAAACGACCCGAGAGCTAGATTGACCCGGCACTATACTGAAGACATCCCGGACGTCAGCCTGTACGAGATTAGGATGGCTCTGAAGCAGCTCAAAAAAACAAACAAGGTGATGACGGAATTACGGCCGAGTTGCTGAAGGCCGGCGGAAAACCCGTTCTTAAGGCCCTTCAGAAGCTGTTTGGTTCCGTCATACTCGAGGGCAAAACACCACAGGCATGGAACAGAGGCGTGGTGATACTTTTCTTTAAGAAGGGCGACAATGCCCTTCTTAAGAATTATAGGCCCATCTCACTCCTGAGCCATGTCTACAAGCTGTTTTCGAGAGTCATCACGAACCGTCTCGCGCGCAGGTTTGACGACTTCCAGCCTCCCGAACAAGCCGGATTCCGTAAAGGCTTTAGCACCGTAGACCACATACATACGCTGCGACAGGTTATACAGAAGACCGAAGAATATAACCTGCCTCTGCTTAGCGTTCGTGGACTACGAGAAAGCCTTTGATTCGATCGAGACATGGGCTGTGCTGCAGTCTCTTCAACGGTGCCAGATCGACTATCGGTACATCGAGGTGCTGAAGTGTTTGTACGAAAACGCCACTATGTCAGTCCGACTCCAGGATCCAGACCTCGAAACCTATCCTTCTGCAGCGAGGTGTAAGACAGGGAGACGTTATCTCTCCGAAACTGTTCACCGCTGCACTGGAGGATGTCTTCAAGGTTCTGGACTGGAATGGGGCTGGCATCAACATCAACGGCGAGTACATAACTCACCTTCGGTTTGCCGACGATATCGTAGTCATGGCTGAGACTATGGAGGACCTCAGTACAATGCTCGATGACCTCAGTAGAGCCTCCGAAAGAGTGGGTCTTAAAATGAACATGGACAAAACGAAGGTCATGTCAAATACCCATGTAACACCCACTCCCATAAAGATCGGAGACGCTACACTCGGAAGTCGTGGACGAGTATGTTTACCTCGGACAAACTGTCCAGTTAGGTAGGTCTAACTTCGAGAAAGAGGTCAATCGTCGAATCCGACTCGGCTGGGCAGCGTTCGGGAAGCTACGCAATATCTTCTCGTCCCACATACCGCAGTGTTTCAAGACGAAAGTCTTTGACCAGTGCGTGTTGCCAGTGATGACTTATGGCACTGAAACGTGGTCGCTCACAATGGGCCTTATAAGAAGGCTAAAAGTCACCCAAAGGGCAATGGAGAGGGCTATGCTTGGAGTTTCCCTGCGTGATCGAATCAGGAATGAGGAGATCCGCAGGAGAACCAAGGTAACCGACATAGCCCGCAGAATTGCCAAACTTAAGTGGCAGTGGGCAGGGCATATAGCTCGCAGAACAGATGGCCGATGGGGCCGAAAGGTTCTGGAGTGGCGACCACGTACCGGAAGACGTAGCGTTGGAAGGCCTCCCACAAGGTGGACCGACGACCTTGTGAAGGCCGCAGGAACCCGTTGGATGCGAGAAGCACAGAACCGGTCGAAGTGGAAGTGCTTGGGGGAGGCCTATGTCCAGCAGTGGACGTCTTTTGGCTGAAATGATGATGATGACTTTCGAACCACTCTCGTTGATCGCCCTCTTAATATAAATTTCACAACGACGACAACAAATTTCTATTATTGTGATGGATCTGTATAATAACTTGTTTTTAGTGTCCTTTTGAAATTGTAAGGCGTTTTGATTTGGTACACCAATCAGCGCTCCAATGCCAGTTTGGCATTTTATTTGCTTTATCAGAGCATGGACAATGTAGCCGGCCATATATATTCTACTACTTTTTCACTGAATTCAGAATTAGGTAACCGACTTTCAAGGCCTGAAAAATCCAAGCTCTGTCTCAAGATCTACAGTTCGCGTCAAATAACTTTGCCGCTCTGAAGCTAGGCTCTTTCCTAGCCGCGCCAATCCGCGCCATGCGCGCTGCTGTTGTATTCATAGGATTAACTACTGCGCAGTGATTTGTTGCCTACTTCAGAGCGGCAAAGTTACTTGACGCGAACTGTATGTTTTGTGTAAAATCGCCCGAACGCACTGGGACCGATCGGTCCCAGCGGTGCCTGACGACATAAAAAATATCCTGGAGCGATCGGTCCCGGTAGGGGACAGAGAGAACAAAAAAATCTCGGAACATACATAAAAAATACCGACGAACTGAGAACCTGCTCCTTTTTTTAAAGTCGGTTAAAAGTAAGTAGGTATTTTATAAGTAGTAAGTGAATTTAATAAAAATTGAATTAATTTTAATTTTATTATTTTCGATATCAACTTTCAGCTAATAGAGGTAAAACCACTATTTTTTACGATAAAAATACAAAGGGAAAGAAAGGGATAGTAGCATTAGAATTGTCTAATACCAGAACGAGACTTTTCCAAAAGACATCAACGAGCGACAAAAAAAGTGTGCTTGTTTACCCAGCGACCATTTTAGATAGACCCCTGCGGTGGCTCATAATCTGATTAAGGCGAAAGCGCCAGGGTAGCCCGCGAAATTCAATTTTTTTTAGGTTTTTTGCAATTTGCTGGTCAGTATTAAGTTGTACGATGATTAAAATATGATTCGCGGCCGTAACAAATAGGTATGTATTTACAGAATTATAATCATTAAAGTCATCAACACAACTCTCTAAGTTACAAATTTAATATTTTTAGCCTCTTACGACAGTCTAGGTAGGTGGTTAGGTAACAAAATAAAAGTAAACAACACACTATGTCAAACACTGTATATTGAAAAGGTTCAATTTAGAAATATATGACATCATAAATAAATAACTAATTGGCTACTAATAACTAATTGGCTAAACTCTAAGTTAGGTAGGTTAATTTAAGTATTATTAATCTATTTATTGCCAGCCAGCTTAAATTTCGGTAGAAAGAGCTATGGGCGTGGGGAGTGGAGATTAATATTTGTGACCTCTTACGACAATCTAGGTAGGTGGTTGGGTATTAAAATAAAAGTAAACAACACACTAAGTCATACACTGTATATTAAAAAAGGTTTAAATTTGAAATATAAGAAACCTTAAATAATACTAATTGGCTTTAAAAAATCTACATTAGGTAGGTTAATTTAAATAATTTTGATGATTGCCAGCCAGCTTAAACTTCAGTAGAAAGAGCTATGGGCGTGGGGAGTGGAGGTAAACCCAGTACTGTTCCGTAATAAAATTAAAATTATTAATTACTTATCGGTGAAAAGTTATACCATCCTTTTTATAACTAGATGTCTTGGAATGTTTCCCACACCACTTCACCGCGCATGAAGGTATTTTGATGCGTTATAATTGCATAAAAAATTATAAAAAAAATTATTAATTTAGCGTGCACAGAGGTCTAACACTTGGACACAACTAAAATGGTTACTAGTACCGTAGCCTCTAAGTAGGCGACCAAACGCTAACAGTTTTTGAGCGTCGGGGCACTGTATGCACAGTCAAGTGGTTATATCGTCGTTGACTGCAAGGAATGAATGCTAATGCTCGCGCGCGGGGTGTAGGCGCGAGGTGCGGGATATTGCCAGCGGCCGCTCGCGACTGCTCGAGCATTCTCGGGACTTCCCGCGACTTCTCGCGCAGTCGCACGACTTTTTCGCCGGAATTCCAGCGGCGACACTGGCATCCGCGCGACTCGTTCGAGTTTCTCATGCGATAATAAGTATTATAGTAATGAAAATAAAGTTAAAATTCATATGACACTGAAACTGCGCTCCGCTTCGCCGCGCTTCGACGCTCTTTTGGTGTGTGTTGAGCCTTAAAGAGGCAGTTGTAAATAGCGGTTTTGGTAAGTTAAAAATTATAAATGGCACGTTTAATAACTAGTTCAGCAGTTAAAACTAAGCAGTAAACAAAAATGAGTAATAAAAAATAATGAAATGGATCAGTGAATATATAATTGAGCAGGAAAATAATTAAATGGGCGGTAAAAATTATTGAACGAGCGGTTACGTGTGTATAGTAACCTAACCAAACCTAACCTCGGGGTGCCCTTCGCTCGCTCTTGCATCCTATGTCGACGGAGCCCCGCTTCGCGGTTCCCCTATTTCTGTGTAAAGGGTTTAAAGTAACCTAACCAAACCGAACCTCAGGGTGCCCTTCGCTCGCTCTTGCATTCTATGTCGATGGAGCCCCGCTTACCGCTCATTCAGTTATTGGACTACTCAATTATTTTTAGAATTGACATTGTAATGTTTTCAACTGATCATAATAACATTTCGAATATTTAAATAACAGCTCAAAAAAGATCCCTTTGAATAGTGAGACAATGTTTCCCTGTAGAGTGTACTCCGTCAGGAGCTGCATCACACGGCTCGCGCCGCCTGCCTCGGTCTAGTGCAACTTCTGAGCGTATTGTGATCCGCATAGGGATCTGCCCACTTTAGTCCCGCTCAGAGTACTGAGCATCGCAGAGTATCAACAACATTTTTACCAATTTCCTGGGGCTAAATATGCTATGGCCAGATTTTAATAAGAGGGGGAGGGAACTCTAGGGTTTTCTGTCGAAGCGATGAACATTATTTTTTAATACAGTTGCTCAAAAAGTGGTGTATTGCAGGGACGTATAGCGTTCGGGAAGTGGGCTATTACATACTAGTGCTTTTTTTTTACCTTTCCCGAACTCGTCCGTGTCTCTTTCCCAACTGTCAAAATAATGTCTATTAAAAAGAAAAACCAACCATGAAGTTTTTACTAAAGAGTTTTTGTGATTCATACAAATACGTATATTTCTAAAAAGAAGCTACTAATTTATTTCAATATCAGATTTAATGATTTAATTGAATGAGTTAGGTTAGGTTTCATTTCATTTAATTTCATTTTCATTTCATATCAATAAAAAAAATATACTGAAGACTAAGCTGTATGGATAGTTCCTTTTGCCTACCAAAATGGGTGAAGAAAAAAAAACTCTGCTGATTCTACGGTTGGCGCCATTTTCCAGAAATTTTCTTTGCGAGTTTAGTTGTTTGTTGCACAAAATGAGTAATTTCGACCCTATTTTTTTTTAAATAACACCACCGGAACTCATTATAATTGCACAAAATGCTTCGGAGAACATTTTACCGGAAAAGTCAAAAAGTCGTTACATATCCACATACGACTAATTTTTTGCGTGGAGAGAAGAGAAAAAAGCAATATTGTGTTTTTATTATTTTATTAAATTGCTTAATTTTTTCGCAACTGTATTAAAAATAGTCGTTCAGTACACCTGCGGAACCGTCATTGCAACTTGTTCCGACTGTCAACCCTCGCCTTCGGCTGCGCCTCGGCTCGGGTAGACATTTGTCGGAACTCTTTGCAATGACAGCCTTTCCGCACTTGTAATGAAATATACTATTGTGCGCGCATGCTTGAGAGTTCGTGTGATAAAATTTCTGAACAAAAGCATGATCAAGCACCCTGGCGAAATATGACTTGTATATGTATTATATTGCAGTGACTGTCTTTTGTATGAGTCCCTCTTTGTTAGTCATTCCTTTGAGATGGTTGACCGTGCATGTCTTCACGACAGTGAGTAGTGGTTGTGTGCGCAGGCGAGCAGGTGCGCATCAAGAGCTACAACAAGAGCGGCGAGTGGTGCGAGGCACACACGCTGGGCGGCGGCGTGGGCTGGGTGCCCAGCAACTACGTCACGCCCGTCAACTCGCTGGAGAAGCACTCGTGGTACCACGGGCCCATCTCACGCAACGCTGCCGAGTACCTGCTGTCCTCCGGCATCAACGGCAGCTTCCTGGTGAGTCGCAGCCCAAGGCTATCCAACTACGCGCATCCAAGAATACGTGACAGTGATATCTCTCTCAGCCACTTCATTTTCTAGCTATGTGTATGTCTAGTGGTATGAATTCAGTGGACCTGTTATTGTTTTTATTAATAGATGATATATCATTGAATATACTATTATCTAACCATGTAAGTAGCTAAGGTGGTGATTCCTCTGCTAGGCTCCAAAAATGTACACATCACCCATGACACTCTCAAAGCAACCATAAATAGGTGACGGTGACACGCTCAGTACCACAAGCCGCAGCAACTCCACAGTTCCACACGAGCTACTTGTACACGGAACAGTCCAACAGACGCTACAGAGCGACTCACAGAACATAAATAGGTGACGGTGACACGCTCAGTACCACAAGCCGCAGCAACTCCACAGTTCCACACGAGCTACTTGTACACGGAACAGTCCAACAGACGCTACAGAGCGACTCACAGAACCTACCCTTACATTCTTTGAGCTCAAGTTGTTTAGTTATCTGTGGGGCATTTCACGTGAAGCGGACAACGAAAAAAAAGTGAGGTCGTGAAATTTGTTTATATTCCGGTCAGTTATACTTCTAGTAGACAAAAATATGTACCCTCAATTTTTTTTTCGTGTGAGGCTTTTTTGCCGGGCTTCTGAAGAATTGACAAAGTTTGAGGACAGTCATTTTTGAGCGCTGTTTTTGGTATCAGTGAATTTATAATAAAATTTGAATTATCTGGTTTTAAATAGTAATAAATTTATCGGTAAAAAAACATTAGAAAAACACGCTTTTATAAATGCACGTAAAAACAAAAAAGAAACCTCATCGTGTTCAAAGTCCATTACGTGGCCTTTCTCACAAGTGCAAACACGACTATGATACGATATTCTATCATGGAATGCCAGTGCCTATCTTCCGGCTTCATCATCAGACCTTGAAAAGTAATCGTGGTCAAAGTTCATTACAAGACTTTTCTAAGATCCAAAACAGCTATAATACGATTTTCCATCATGAAGTTCCAGTTCATATCTTCCGTCTTCATCATCAGATCAGTTCGACAGTACCATATTATTGTATTGTCATCAGAACTACATACAGCTGCCAATTTTCATTACGCTACGACCCTTGGAAGATGGTTATAGTTACCTTAGAGTCCATTACATAGTTAGTTACATACATCATATCTTCCGGCTCCATCATCAGATCAGTTCGACAGTACCATATTATTGTATTGTCATCAGAACTACATACAGCTGCCAATTTTCATTACGCTACGACCCTTGGAAGATGGTTATAGTTACCTTAGAGTCCATTACATAGTTAGTTACATACATCATATCTTCCGGCTCCATCATCAGATCAGTTCGACAGTACCATATTATTGTATTGTCATCAGAACTACATACAGCTGCCAATTTTCATTACGCTACGACCCTTGGAAGATGGTTATAGTTACCTTAGAGTCCATTACATAGTTAGTTACATACATCATATCTTCCGGCTCCATCATCAGATCAGTTCGACAGTACCATATTATTGTATTGTCATCAGAACTACATACAGCTGCCAATTTTCATTACGCTACGACCCTTGGAAGATGGTTAAATTAGTTACCTTAGAATCCATTACATAGTTAGTTACATACAGGTCGACCTAATAAAAGCGTGTTAAAAAGGATGCTTTTTTTAATTTTTAAATCGAATTTGAATTTTTAGTATTTCTTTGTATGGAAAACCGAAAGTAAAAATTTCAAATCAGATTTTCAGACACCTCGACATTTTTATTTATTTTTTATTTTAACTGCAAACTAAAACGTCAAGCTTATAAATAATTCACCAAAAAAAATATAACGTGATCGTCATTAATTTAGGAGTTACATTAAATAGAGTGCAAGGCATCGCTCCTCGGCGGGTATACGCAAGATCATAATACAAAGGTATACTGTATGTAATTATATAATTAGCTGTTTACAATATTTTAGTACATAAATATATACATGTATTTTATTAATCGAGATTAAAATAAAACAAATTCATTGTACAAGGTCGGATCAAGGTCCAACCAGGGGCGTGCCTTTCACTAAAGCCGAAAAGCCCGGCTTTCAATCTAACGTGAGAATAACAAAAAAAAAAAAAAAAACTTCACAAGTAAACTTGTAAACATGTCGCAAGAATTGATAAGAATAATAAAAAATAAACTCCGCGCGTCCCGGCCGTTTGCTATTCCTACGTTGCAAGGTTGCGAGGTTTACATGTCATGCGCAACGTTGCCAAACATCTCCCATGCATGCCAAAACAAAAAACGCAAAAACAAAAATCGTCCCGTCTCGCTCGCACTAGCTGGCTTCAAATTAGGCTTCTAGATCTCGGACGATTTGTATAGAAATTGTTCACTTTCTTGATATCATTAGTTTGTACTCATTTCGAAAATTGTACTGATTTATAAGCCTGGCTTTTGATTTTTTATGAATGAACGTGTAACGAAGCGTGTGTGTGTAAATAATAAGTGCGCGGGGGCGCTGCGCAGAAGCTTGAATTTCTCTATTGATGATGCAATAATGCAATTTCAAATTAGTTTGAATTCGTTTTGAGCGGTTACTGGTGCATTTTTTTACTTTGAATTTTTTTTTCTTCATTTTCTGTGAAGTTAAGTGTTGTGATTAGTTTTTGCGGTGATTACCTTTGTTTTAAAGTGATTAAAAAGTTTCTTATCATTAAAATGAATTCGGAAACGCATGCAATTGTTCCTTGTGATGGATTAAAGTGTGTGCAATCGTTTATTATTAATTGGATAATTTATTTTGAATTAATTTTATTTATTTTAATTTTCTAATTTTATTTCAATTTAATTTTTATTTTATTTTTCAATGTTTATTTTTTTTTCTATCTATTATTCAAAATCATTGGCAAGAAATAAAAGGCTTTTTTATTTTATTTTATTTATTTTATTAATCGTTACTCGGAAAGGTAAATACTTTGAGTTTTACAGACTTCTGAAATCTTAATCACGTAATAGGCATTTTAGTCGATCAGCGTACAATACTCATTGGATTGTAGGCTGCTCTCATATTAACAAATTATTCTGTTGGTGTTGCATATTTTTCTCAAAAGAAAATACCGCTTGGAATACATCAGGTTACGATGATTTAAATAACTTCGCTGGTGCCAGTAAAAGACAGAATTCTTAAAACGTTCACCAACTTTTTACGCTGATGTAATGAAATCATTTTTACAGAAAGATAGACGTTTTGAGTTAGAATACAGAAAGTAATTTTTATACTTTGTAAAGTCCGCTTAATCAATTATACAAATCAAAGCAGGCGCCAGGATCATGCTCTCTAACGAATTGACAACAACAAACGGTTTTTATCAAAGCCACTGAAGGTATGTCATTGCTGAAGCTGATATGTATCTATAAATCTATCTAGTAATATCATGCCTTCCGTTTGCTTTGATGTTTGTCATCTGTCTGTGGTTAAGAAGCGAAGAATGAAGAGTTATGGCTGTTCGCATTGTGAGTAATTCAAATTAATAAATATTATCAACATCGTAAACAATTGTGTAGTTAGAAATCAATCAATTTTGTTTGTGCGCCATCTAGTAGCCACTCGGCCAGATTGTAATATTTTACGTATAGCGACTGTTGCGGGCGAGTGAAATATGAACTAACTCGAAGAGCTTTGTCTCATATTTTACGTGAAACTGATAACTCGAAAATGAAAAGTTACGATTTTGTAAAGGATTACCATTAAGCCATTAACAAATCCTCTTAGTAGGTATTTAATTTATAAAAGAAAAAAATAGTGCTATTAAAAACATTCATTTTAATAGATATTAGCAAAAACCTACAATTATGAAATACACATATTAGTACCTAAGAACTAAAACGACTCGGTCGACTCAACTTTGACAGGCGATACGGTAGGTTTTTTTTTTTTAAGTTGGCTTGCCCTAAGTTTGACCCCTAGGCACGCCACTGGGTCCAACTAGTCGATATTTTTTCCATACAAATATCGGGAGGGTATTACTCAACTGTTT
This sequence comes from Oligia strigilis, assembly GCA_951800025.1. Taxonomy (NCBI): domain Eukaryota; kingdom Metazoa; phylum Arthropoda; class Insecta; order Lepidoptera; family Noctuidae; genus Oligia; species Oligia strigilis. The sequence continues at coordinate 30,584,265 of OX637540.1, read as the reverse complement.
GACATTGTACATCCAAAGTTAAACATTATATCGTTTTTCTTATTATTAATTGTGTCTATAAGTACGGAAATAGAATAGTAAATTGAAAAGTTATTAGCCAACAAAGATTCGTTTTTACCGACTTCAAAAAAAAGGAGGTTATCAATTCGATACGTATGTATGTAATACTAGCACTTTGCCCGCGACTTCGTCCGCGTGTATTTCGTACTTTCCTCTCAAAATTTCGAATAGGTATGTATGTTTATGATCTTTATCATTTATTTAGATTAATAAGTATTCGGGCCAATTTTTAAGTTTGTAGATCAACGGAATCAGATTTTTCAAATAAACAGGATCCCCGCTTTTGACCCCCACAAGGGTGGATTTTTGAAAAATCGTTTGGGATGACGTGTCCATAACTTGACTCAAAGACCGATACCTACTCATTTTCGAGTTAATGAAAGCAAGCAGTAAAATCAACCCATTCTTCTTCTTAGCGTGTCGATAGCAATCCTAAATGGACTCGGCTACTTGCAAAATTTTACACCCCCAATCTCCCTTTAGTTTTAAATTCATTAACCAAATGAATAAGGTTTACATATAAACTGTATCCTTGCTTACCCCCCCACCCCCACACAGGGGTGGAATTTCGAAAAATCGTTAAGGATGTGTTTATTCCTTGACTCGAAGATTTATTGATACCAGTTTTCGACTTATCAAGCCACGCAGTAAAATCCTCCCCGTAATATTAACTACACCTTTGTAGCCCGTTGGGGGTAGATTTTCGAAAAACCCTGATAAGTACATGTTATTCTTTATTTTTGGTCTTAAGTATAAATACCGAGTTTCGAATTAGTCGGACCGCGCGTTAAAATTCTTCCATACAAATTTTGACACCCCCAATCCCCCCCTTTTAGGGGGTAGTTTAAAAAAACAAAAAGTGCCAATCTTCATAATTTACTTAGATAAGTATTCGTGCCAAGTTTCAAGTTTATTAACCAAATGAATAAGATTTTTCATATAAACTGTATCCCCGCTTTTCACCCCCACAGGGGTGGAATTTCGAAAAATAGTTTGTGACGTGTTCATTACTTGACTCAAAGATTATTTTACCAATTTTCGAGTAAATCAAGCCACGCAATAAAATCCTCCCCTGTAAAATTACCTACCCCTTTTCACCCCGTTAGGGGTACATTTTCGAAAAACCCTGATACACGTTATTCTCTATTTTTAGTCTTAAGTATAAATACTGAGTTTCGAGTTAATCGGACAGCCCGTTAAAATTGTTCCATACAAATTTTGACACCCCCCAATCCCTCTTTAGGGGGTAGTTTAGAAAAACAAAAATTGCCAAACTTCATAATTTACTTAGATAAATATTCCTGCCAAGTTTCAAGTTTATTAACCAATTGAATAAGATTTTTCATATAAACTGTATCCCCGCTTTTCACCCCCACAGGGGTGGAATTTCGAAAAATCCTTTGGTATGTGCTCATGACTTGACTCAAAGATTATTTGTACCAATTTTTGAGTTAATCAAGCTACGCAGTAAAATCCTCCCCTGTAAAATTAACTACCCCTTTTTACCCTGTTAAGGGTACATTTTCGAAAAACCCTGATACACGTTATTATCTATTTTTAGTCTTAAGTATAAATACTGAGTTTCAAGTTAATCGGACAGCCCGTTAAAATTCTTCCATACAAACTTTGACACCCCCCAATCCCCCTTTAGGGGGTAGTTAAGAAAAACAAAAAATGCCAAACTTAATCATTTACTTAGATAAGTATTCGTGCCTAGTTTCAAGTTTATTAACTCAAGGAATAAAATTTTTCATACAAACGAAATCCCCCCTTTTCACCCCCTTAAAGGTTGAATTTCCAAAAACCCCTTCTTAGTGCTCCCCTACATTATAAAAGGAAGCCGTGTGCAAAATTCCACATTCCTAGACCCAGTAGTTTCGGCTGTGCGTTGATATGTCAGTCAGTCAGTCAGTTTCTCCTTTTATATATATAGATTATTGGAATTGCATTATATTCACATATGACAATCTACTAAGGCTTCCAAACAAATATACAAAATTTCATAGACGTATGTATGTATGTATGTATGTATGTATGTTTGTCCACGCATTTCTCAGCAACTATTAATCGGATCGTGACCATTTTTTTTGTATTAGCTTACATTTACTTCAACTTAGGGAACAGTGCAAGTTATGGACGAATACGTGTAAGTGTGACGGCCTGGCGTATTGATACGAGCTACGGGTGTAGTGTCAAAGGGAAAACATCTCAAAACCTTGGGCAAATTCTAGTGCAAAAACTAAAAATTACGAAATAAAAAGTAATTTAAAAAAATTAAACCGACTTCAAAAATAAATCAACTCAAAATTATGAAATAACTTTAATTTCGGAAGTCGGTGGCAAAAAACTAAAATACAGATCCCAAGACACCGACTTCCGAAATTAAAGTTATTTCATAATTTTGAGTTGATTTATTTTTGAAGTCGGTTTAATTTTTTTAAATTACTTTTTTTATTGCTAACTAGCTGACCCGGCAAACGTTGTTTTGCTCCTACACTACTCCTACCCTACTCCCACACTACTCCTACCCTACTCCTACACTACTCCTACCCTACTTCTACCCTACTCCTACCCTACTCCTACCCTACTCCTACACTACTCCTACCCTACTCCTACACTACTCCTACCCTACTCCTACACTACTCCTACCCTACTTCTACCCTACCCATACCCTACCCTACTCCTACCCTACTCCTACACTACTCCTACCCTACTCCTACACTACTCCTACCCTACTCCTACACTACTCCTACCCTACTTCTACCCTACTCCTACCCTACTCCTACCCTACTGCTATCCTACTCCCACTATAAAAAAAAAAAAAAAAAGTATCCTATGTCCGTCTCCTGGTTCTAAGCTACCTCCCCACCAAATTTCAGCCAAATCGGTTCAGCCGTTCTCGAGTTATAAGTGGTGTAACTAACACGACTTTTAAATGTTACAAAGTTAGATTTTAACGTAACTTTGGGTGTAAATGAGTTATAAAAGAAGTCTAAAATCTTCAAAACAAAATCGGTACCGACAAAGTTCAATTATCGAAGTGTTCAATAAACTTTATTTTTAATTGATTTACGCGGTGTTTCGGCCGATGGGGCCGAAAGGTTCTGGAGTGGCGACCACGTACCGGAAGACGTAGCGTTGGAAGGCCTCCCACAAGGTGGACCGACGACCTTGTGAAGGCCGCAGGAACCCGTTGGATGCGAGAAGCACAGAACCGGTCGAAGTGGAAGTGCTTGGGGGAGGCCTATGTCCAGCAGTGGACGTCTTTTGGCTGAAATGATGACGCGGTGTTTGTGTGCGCGCGAACTAGACGTTGTGCGTGTAAACTAGCGTCTAACTGCTCATCACTGATACTATCTGTGTCGAACACGATGCCAGGTAAGACAGCGTGCTTTTTGGTCATGCCCACCAGTGAGTTAGAGCTCACGACTAGTTCCACCTTAAAGCATCGATCACCGTAGGAAGCCATATTATTAAAACAAATAAGAAATACAGACGGGTCTAGTTACTAATCGATCAGAGCCCCAATTAAAAATACCAGATAATTCGAAAATATCGCGGTGTAAGAGTCAGATAAACGTATCTACATTTTCTCAATTTTACAGGAAATCAAAAATACTGCGAAAATTCGGCTCTTTGAACTTTACCAGATTTTTAATACAGATCAAATACTAGTACGGAAAAAAATTTTTTTCTATGTATTGCCATACTCTTAGAGCTTTGAAAAAATTAGAAATTATTTATTTATATATGCTTACATAGACGCAATATATATATTTTAAATTCGGTTGACATACGTTAGTGTGGCCCATAGTTATTATCAAACTTATGTTGTTATCAAACTTAAATACGTCATTTGTGAAGTTAAGTTTTATTATGTCTATGTCATTGTAGTGATAAAATGAGTAATAAAATAGGTAATAAATCAATAATCTTTATTTACTCCTGAAATAGTACAATTTAAATAATAAAACCTGTAATCCTAACCTGTAATGTAACTATATTCTAAGAGTAAAAATATTGTTTTTAGAAATACGTTCCTGTAGCTCTAAAGAGGTAGGAAGATAATTAGAACTATTTAAACGGTATTTATAATACGTTTTTCTGGTTCCAATGAAAATGATTTTGAAGCTATTTCGTTTTTTTGGAATTTGATAAATATTGACTTTACCGTTACGTCGTTTTGGCAATTCATAAAGGACTATATTGTGAACCGTTTTATAAAAAAAAACTTTTTTTGATTTTTTTGTAGATACGTTCATCTGGTTCTTATACCGCGATATGCGCGTGACTGTTTGGCGTCTATGTCTATCTCGTTCTAGCAAACAGCGACGATTTTATTTTACGAGTAAGTGATACATTCTACTTTTACGAAATGGCGCTAATAGTCGTGTTTTACAATCTATTTTGTTTTAAAAATACTCTTGTATAGACGTGTAATGTAAGGGGGAAGCACAAATAAGACGGCTTTAAGACTTGGAAGAATAATTATTGTATTGTCAAAGACACGCGTTACAGCTTCGCGATACAAATATGAATCTACACTTCCAGAAGAAAAAAACATAATAATAGAGCTGTTTTGCATTAAAACAAAACAGTTATTATGTTATGGAAAACACATAGCATTGGGTTGAAGAAGCAGTCTAATAATTCTACCTTTAAAGCGAGAAATCAAGTGGAATATATACCAGAGTACATACCTTTCTCTAAATTACCTGTGGTGTGATCTTTCAGTTTGGCAGAAATGGTGACAGCTGTGCTGTCACTTCCAAGTGTCATTCATAGAAGTCTTCAAAACTCAACAGCAAGCAAATTGCTCCAATGCTATGTGTTTTCCATAACATAATAACTGTTTTGTTTTAATGCAAAACAGCTCTATTATGTAACTTTCAAACACATAGCATTGGGTTGAAGACCTGTTTGATATCTGCTGGTGAAAGAATACCCGAAGGATGTAGACGCTATGTGAATTATATATTAAAATAACATTAATGAATATTTCTGGATGTATTCATTAAATGTTCAAACCAAAAATTAAGATCTTTCAATCTATTATTCTAAAAAATTCTAAAATTAACAAATCTATAAAATGTTATAGATTATTAACAAATGTATGTGTCTTGCTTGCCAAGGGTGAACATGAAATATAAGGCTATAATGATAATTTAAATCAATGAGATTTAAACTGAATTAAAATAATAATCTCATTACTAAAGGATAACTGAATCACTCATTTCCTTAATTAATCAAAAGTACCAATATTTTTGAACCTCAACTTTTATAAAGATGTGGGAAAACAAACTCAATGTCTTACATAATAAAGTTAAAATTCCATTGAAACTGAAATTTATTTAGGACCTTTTATATTACTATGGTTAATAGGATTCTCGCCACAGTGTGCTTCTGGGTAACACGTGTGTTCGAATTTTTTGCTGTTTTTCTGTGATATTGTGTTTATTGTGACTTGTTATTGTGATTGTTTGTGTTTTGTCTCGTTGTTACCTGCTGTCAGGTTTGTTTAGTGTTTATTGTGACTTGTTATTGCGATTGTTTGTGTTTTGTCTCGTTGTTACCTGCTGTCAGGTTTGTTTAGTGTTTATTGTGACTTGTTATTGGGTTCCCTATCCATTTGCATAAAATTTTAAGACCTAATATAACTTGGCATACTTTTGTTTGTCCTAATTATATTTTCGCATAATAGTATTTACGCATAACAGCTTACGCATAATTTTTTACGCATAATTTCTATAATCATAATAATGATTAAGCATAACATTCTGAAGCATAAATTTATTAAGCAGAACATTCTAAAGCATAACTTTATTAAGCATAACATTCTTAAGCATACATTTATTTACGCATAATGATATTAAAGCATATTTTATAGGCATAACAATGAAGTAAAATATGCCTAAAATATGCCTGAAAACACCTGAATACACCTGAAATAATATATCATTTGCCATGGAAATAAAATGTATATACGCCTTAGCCTTTTTGCCCGAAGAGGATATACCAATTTATTTCGACGATTGGAAAAAAACCATATCTCCTGAAGCAGGTACATAACATATTTGTTTTGAACAATTTTGTAGGTTTTTTTCGTTGTAGGAAACATGGAAACAAGCATATACCATGCATGCAGGAAGCATGCAACATGTAAACAAGCATACATCAGGCATGCAAGCAAGCATTCAGCATGCAAGCAAGCATACATCAGGCATGCAAGCAAGCATTCAGCATGCAAGCAAGCATGCAGCAGGCATGCAAGCAAGCATTCAGCATGCAAGCAAGCATGCAGCAGGCACGCAAGCAAGCATTCAGCATGCAAGCAAGCATGCAGCAGGCACGCAAGCAAGCATTCAGCATGCAAGCAAGCATGCAGCAGGCATGCAAGCAAGCATTCAGCATGCAAGCAAGCATGCAACATGCAGCAGGCATGGTTTCTGTCACGGCTCCGGCGCTGCGGGCCTCCGGCGGCCCCACGCGTGCTAATCGTCGCAGACGGCTTTCGCTCACCACCGCAGCTTCGGCTTGCTGGCCGGCTCCGCCGGCCAGCCTCAGCCGCGGCGGCTCGCTCCCAGCCGCCTGCTCCTCAGCCCGCGGGCCGCCTCGCCCCTGCGCGCCTACGCGATTTTAAATTACACTCTAGGGGTAGGGCAGACAAGACTACGTAGAGTCGGTTTTGCAGCGATTCGGTTCTGTCACTAACTTTTGTAGCACAACATAATGATTTTTAAAGACAATACTTTAATTTTAATTTAGGGTTAAAAATGGAATTAATGTTATGTATAATAAATCATTTGCATGAAAATCAAAAATAAATACGTAAAAATAACTCAAATTTGTTTCCGTAATTTCTATTAATTGTATGCCTAAATATGATTATGCTAATAGTCATTAGGCCTAGTAACGTTATGCGAATTAAATTTATGCCAAAACAAATTAGCCTTATAGATAATTATGCCAACCTAAGCTGTATGCCAAAAAAAAATATGGCAAAGTATTATTATGGCAAAACAAATTATACCAAAAGAGTTATGCCAAAGTATATTAGGAAAAAGAACATTATGCGAAAAGAAGGGATCCCTTGTTATTGCGATTGTTTGTGTTTTGTCTCGTTGTTACCTGCTGTCAGGTTTGTTTAGTGTTTATTGTGACTTGTTATTGCGATTGTTTGTGTTTTGTCTCGTTGTTACCTGCTGTCAGGTTTGTTTAGTGTTTTGTGTCGTTGTTACCTGCTGTCAGGTTTGTTTAGTGTTTTGTCTCGTTGTTACCTGCTGTCAGGTTTGTTTAGTGTTTATTTTTTTAACAATATTGGCCACGATTATCCGTATTAAATATGAATATGGATAAAAATAAACCCCCAGACCCTCCTGATGATATTCCTAATACCCCCTTATCCGGCTTTCCTACACCTAACCCAAGTACCACTCCCAACCCATTAAGTCAGTTTGCAGATGTGGTCTGTAGCCTGGAGTCCCAATTCCCTCCATCCCAGACTAACTTACGAAAACGCCCTGGTAATGAAGAGGATGTGCCCAATCGCCCTACCAAACAACCGAGAACCCATGTAGGCCGTGTTAGGTATTCAGCTATAGACAAAGGTCCTTTCATCGTCCATGTTTCCCGTCAGGAAACCCAAGTCAACTCTGAACTACCTTACACCCAGTGACATTTGGGCGCTTTTTGGCAACAGAAATACATAATTTGTGAAAATTTCTACTGTCTAGCTACCGCGGTTCTTGATATACAGCCTGGTGACAGACAGACGGACGGACTGACGGATGGACGGACGGACAGACAGCGCAGTCTTAGTAATAGGGTTCCGTTTTTACCCTTTGGGTACGGAACCCTAAAAAGGTGCTGCACACCACTTATAAACTTTGGAATTCATTTTTATCACACGAAATATGCAATGTTTGTTAACTTTCTTCTGACTGCGCGTAGACAACATTTTGATGTTTACCTGTCAGACCCGACGCCATGACACTGCGAGTTGTTTTCGCGCCCTATTGAAAAAATATTAGAAAAAAAATGGCTTTAAACTTCGTTAAACTTTAGTTTATTACCGAAATAAAGGTGTTTTCGTAAATAGTAAATGTGTACGTACAGAAAGCGTCACTATGTCCTAACCCCTCAAGTTTTAAAATGTTACACTGCTACAACATTGAATTCCTTACGAATAATCTAAAGAATACTTCAAAAAGAGTCCATTGTGTTGACTCGGATTCGAACCATCGCATCACCGAACGTCGTCATACTCATACCGGTTTGACGAACTAGCCAGCGAGCCCATATGAATTGCGATGAAATTGTTATCTACTATCGGCTGAGTCATTATATCTTTAGGTCCCTGTTTAATCGAAAGATGTTATAATTTGAGGGTATCCATTAATTTTACTTACTTACGTTGTCTTTATAAAATTAATCCATACCTTCAAGTTAGAACTTTGTATACGTTCACTTAAAACGGCGAAGAGTAAACGACTACTATTTATCCATTATTTTTTTAAATGATTTCTGATTTTATGAGAACTAAAATAGTTGTTCTGTTTGTTGTAAAATAAGATCATATTCATCATCACATATGTATTGTTTACATTCCCTTATAGTAACAGTTTGCCACAGGAAGAAAATAGCTTAAGATTTGAATTGAATATGACAATGCATAACTTGACATTTAATAATAACATGTTCCATTTAGTTGATACACACATCAACACGGTCTAGGGATATTTTTAAAAAAGCGAATTACTATCAATGTGTTAATTATTTATATGACATGTATATATTTAAAAGATACGTTATTTAATATTCTACCATTTTTTAATAATGGTTAAGGTACTTAGATTAAAATTTCAGGATTTTATGGAAAAAAAATGAAGCATAGACGGAAATCGTATATGAATGAACTTTTAATTTGTGAGTAAAAACTGAAAAAAATAGAAAAATCATTTAATTTGTGTTTATAAACTTGAAGTTAGTAGTCTGAGAAAGCGCCCATGATGTTCATAACACATCGGCAACGATTCGGCATGCTCAGAACAAGGTTGTCAATGTCTTGCTGCGGAATATTGTCCCATGTCCTTCTGAGGTGCGCAAAAAGTTGATCTTCTGTAGCCAGATTTTCAGGAACTTCCTTCAGAGCTCTTCTTTGCAGCATATCCCACGCATGCTCAATGGGATTTAGATCTGGCGATTGAGCAGGCCAGTCTAAGGCCCTAACATTATGTGTATGTAACCAAGCTGCTACCGTTCTCGCCGTGTGTGCCCGGGCATTGTCGTGCATGAGCAGGAAATCTTGCCCCATTTGTGTTCTGTGGGGCAAGATTACGGGCCCCAGCACCTGTTGGACGTATCGTTCTGCCGTCATATTGCCCCGCACCCAAACGAGATCCGTCCGTCCTCCGAGACGAATTCCTGCCCAAACCATAATTGTTCCTCCTTGGTATGGGTGAACTTCCTGAGGGTTCTGGAGACGGCTCCATCGTCCAGGAACTCGCCAAACACGCGTCCTTCGTGAATCTGGATGGAAGCCGAACCTGGATTCATCCGTGAACAGCACATTGGACCATTGCTCACGGCCCCAGTCCACGTGGTTCCGAACCCATTCTAATCGTCGTCCACGATTGCCTCTCCGTAAAGGTGGGACCCGGAGTGGTCTACGAGAGCGTAGATTGCTTTCATGCAGTCGCCTTCTTACAGTTTGGTCACTCACAAGCACTTGGTGTTCCACTCGCAGCCTTTGGACCAATTGAGTCGCCGTTGCATTTGGTTGTGCTCGCGCAGTAATTTGCAAAAATCGGTCTTGTCTGGGGGTAGTGATTCGACTTGGCCCCCGGTGCCTCTCCGCTACTTCACCTGTGGCACGATAGCGTGTCCACAATCTTGAAATTACATTTTGATGGGTCCCTATGGCCTCAGCAACATTACGCTGAACAGATCCAGCTTCCAGCATTCCCACAGCTCGTAACATCTCCGCCCTCGTCAAATGTCGGCGTTGCATGGCTACAATACCTCAATTTTAACTTTATCTTTCGTTTAAAAATGAAAAAAAAACTGTAAGTAAACGTAATTCGTATTGTTTTCTAAATTTCGCACAAATGAAAATTCCCTCTCCTATAAATCAAGACATTTTATGCCACCGAAACAAAAGAATTTTCAAAAATTTAAATTTGGAATTAGTCTGAGATAAATTACAAACAAATCGGTGTATAAAAGATTCCAATGCGGCCAGTACTTTTCGAGTTATTTAATTGAGTATGAAATATCCCTAGACCGTGTTGATGTGTGTATTAACAATTATGTTAGTAATAATTTCTATTTGACAAAAGATAGATATAACATTGTTATGTACTATCTTTCTGACTATTATAAAAGGCAGATAGCTGTGTCGCTATCTTATTTTTTTTCTATTACAGCCAAAAATTTGGCTAAACAACTTGCTTCTTTTGAGCAATGCAATGACATTATAAATAATTCTGCCAATAATTTGGTCACTATTAATGACATTGCTAATAATTTAAATTAGAAATTAAGACAATAGAGGCAACCTCTAGCTATAATGTACGCAAAAAAAGCTTAAAATAGTCAATAGTATCAACCTAGTGCATCAAAATATTCAAGGATTTATGAACAAAGAATTAGAAGTAGAATTATTTATGAATTTTAATAGTATTGACATACTTTGTATAACAGAACATTGGCTGAAAAGCCACCAGTTCTTGTTCAATTTTAATAATCACCAGGTTGGTAGTTCGTTTAGCAGAACAAATGCTATACATGGTGGCTCATTAATTTTAGTAAGTAACCAGCTCAAATTTAAAGATCGTATAGATATTGTGAGCCTATCAGTTGAGCGTACGGTTGAAATTGCCTGTGTAGAATTGGAGCACTCTATTGTATTAAGTGTGTATAGACCCCCTTCAGGATTGTATGACTGCTTTGAAAAGGTAATGGATGAAGTGTTACACAGGATTTGTAACTCAAACAAGTCCGTTATCATTTGCGGTGATTTTAATGTCAATTTATTAGAAAACTCAGGTTCTTGTAGTAACATTTTAAGTCTGTTTCAGTCCTACAATCTTCTAAACCTATTTTTGGAGCCCACAAGAATAACCCCTACTAGTGCCACATGCCTAGATAATATATATACAGATATTATACCAAGCTACAAAGAAATTATAACTTTACTAGATTCTGATCATTGCGGGCAAAGGATTACTATTCAAAATCAAAACAAAAAAGTGGCTAAAAAGGATATCACTGTTAACCCCAAAACTGCAAGTCGCTTGGAGGCTTTTAAAGTTAAACTCATTGATAAATTACCAGTTTTGTCTATTCATGCTGATCCTAATCATCTTTATGATAATTTTTTTAATGTATACTGTAAACAATTTGATTCCACCTTTATTCCCAAGACTATTTCGGTTAATAGTAATGCATCGTTCAGTGATTGGGCTACCATTGGTATTCATAAAAGTAGAACACGGCTTTATGAACTGTACAGTGAAAGGACTTATATTAACACTGATGAATTTAATTTGTATGTTAGAAATTATTCAAAATTATTTAAAAAAGTTTGTTATATGGCCAAGTCACGTTATTTGGGTTCAAAGATTAAAAACAGCAGTAATGTAATTAAAACGACTTGGAATATTATTAATAGTGAAACGGGAAGATCTAGTAACCGAAATACTGACTACAGCCTGTCTATTAATGACAACATAATAAAATCAGACACACAAGTCGCCGAGGCATTTGAAAATTTCTTTTCAGATATTCCCGTTTCAACTACTAAATCACTAAACTCATCACCTTCTGTTGCTGAGTCTTTGCAATTTCATTTTGAATATATTACCTGTAGAGATATAATTAAAACCTTTCACACTTTAAATGTAAAAAAGACTGCAGATCTGTGGGGTAATTCTGTAGAAAGCTTAGCCAAGTCTATTATTGACATTGTAGCGCCTACTCTAGCTATTATCTTTAATAGTTGTATTGACAATGGGGAGTTTCCTGACCTTATGAAAAATAGTAAAATAATACCTTTGTTTAAATCAGGTAGTACATCAGACCCCACAAATTATAGACCTATTTCTGTACTACCTACCTTTAGTAAAATTTTTGAGAAATTAATTTTAGACCAAATGCAAAGATTTTTTAATAAACATAAATTATTACATAGCAAACAGTTTGGTTTTACAAGGGGTCGTTCAACTACTGATGCGTTGAACTATTAGGACATATTTATAATGCATGGGAAGATAAATGCGATGCCTTGGGCATCTTTTGTGATTTGTCCAAGGCATTCGATTGCGTTTTTCACGAAACGTTAATCAGGAAACTCCGTCACTACGGGATCCGAAATACTGCTCTGGATCTTCTTATTTCATACTTGAGTAAAAGGATTCAGAGCGTTGACGTTAATGGAAAAAGATCACCCGGATCTATGGTAACAATGGGAGTCCCACAGGGCTCAATTCTTGGTCCTTTCTTGTTTCTCATTTATATTAATGACTTGCCGTACCTCATAAAGGATCATCATGATATAGTGTTGTTTGCAGATGACACTTCTCTTTTGTTTAAACTTAAACGTCAGCAGTTGGTTACTGACGATGTAAATAGCGCGATCTCGAAAGTAGTCCACTGGTTCAATGTTAATAATTTGCTTCTAAACGAGAAGAAAACCAAATGCATTAAGTTTACGCTACCCCACGTAAGGCAGGTGAAAACTAATGTGCTGATAAAGGGCGAGGAATTGAATCCTGAAGACAACACAGTATTCTTGGGCATAACTTTGGATGCTAAGCTTCAGTGGGGTCCACATATAGATAAATTGTCAAAAAAGCTAAGTTCTGCAGCATACGCTGTTAGAAAAATTCGAAATTTGACTGATATAGAGACTGCTCGTTTAGTGTACTTTAGCTATTTTCATAGTGTAATGTCGTACGGTATTCTATTGTGGGGAAATGCCGCCGATATTCAGACTATCTTTGTTTTGCAGAAGCGAGCTGTTCGATCAATTTATAAATTAAGTCCGAGACACTCTTTCAGAGACAAATTTAAAGAGATTAATGTAATGACTGTGCCTTCTCAGTACATTTATGAAAATCTTTTATATGCCCATAAAAATATAAAATTGTTTAAAAAATACAGTGATATCCATAATATAAATACTAGAAACAAACACAAATATGTTGTACCTACAACCAGGCTCCAGAAAATAGGTGGCTCGTTCAGATGCCAATGTATACGCTTTTACAATAAACTACCAAGACACGTTCAAGATCTAAGCCTTAATAAATTCAAATCTTTCATTAAACGTAAGTTGTGCCAGAAAGCCTTTTATACCGTTAAAGATTATATTGAGGACAAAAAGGTTTGGGATTGAGCTGCTTCCAATTTCTGCATTTTGAATGATTTTTTTCTTTTCTATATACACATTGACATTGATGAATATTTTTTTTAAACAATGACATTTGCTTACTTTGTAAAGTATTATATTATTTTTTCATTGTGAATGTGAAGACGATGTGGGTCATTTTACATACTTATATATATTTTTTTATTATTCTCTCTGTTCTGTTTTTTTATTTTCATGGTCTGGCAGTTTGAGTAATTTATGTGGCCTACCCAAATGTCCTTTCTTTGGTATTGTTCGTCGAATCGTTGAGCTCCTTAAGTCTTGAGTTGAGCTGCACGATTTTTGACAAATGCGTGCACTGACTGGACAGGTCCTCTCAATCTGTGTGGTTCTTTCCTCAAAAGACCACCTCAGACATCGATCTACATGGTCTTCATATAACTTGACCAAGATTATGTCTGGACTTTAAAAGAGACTGTGACCTCTGAGTTTGTTTCGGCCTTTCTTCTCAGAGTAGTCAGATAGTAAACGCCGACTTCATCTAAAAAAAAACATGATTGACTTGTAAAAGTGTTTGTACAAACCTACTTACAAAAATAAATCATTTCATTTCATAGTTTTGTTAAATAATAGCAATAATAAATATTATTAAATGATTAATAAAGTATTTTATTTTTCTTGATTTTTTAATTCTTTATAAATAATTACTACTTAAAACAAAATAGAAAAATATATCAAAATAATATAATGAACAAAAAGCACATTTCGTGCCTAAATAGGATTTGAACTTCCAATCTTATGCACGATAAGCGGTCTTGAAACCTCCAGTCTATTTAGACGATGAATAAGTTGTCGTAAATGTTAACCCTATTATTGTTGCTTGTCGTCGCAAAAGTATTGTTTTATTGAAAAAAACAATAATAAAAACAGAATTAAAAAAAAATACTTACTTAAACTTATTTATTCACTAAAACAATACATTATTTAAAATAAAATGTTTTTGCAAAATACAAAACCAACTTGGGCCGATCACGGATTTGAACGCACATGTCTTTTGGTGGGGTAACTACTTAATGGAGCTGTGTGTACATTACGGAAGAGGATTTCAAAATCTTTCGTCATGCCTATTATGTGTACTTAGTGCGTAATGTAACGAATGCAGAAGACTGTGCTTGATAGTCCCGCAACAGGCCCACAACCCGACCCCGCTTTACGTGTATAGAACGAGACGGAGGCCCCGTCTCGTACCTACAGTCGACAGGACTCAGACCACAGTCAGTAACGTAGGCGGCGTATGTTGCAGGTGCGCGAGTCTGAGTCGAGCCCGGGGCAGCGCAGCATATCGCTACGCTACGAGGGCCGCGTGTACCACTACCGCATCAACGAGGACGCGGACGGCAAGGTGTACGTGACGTCCGAGTCCAAGTTCGGCACGCTGGCCGAGCTAGTGCACCACCATTCGCTGGTGGGCGACGGGCTCATCACGCAGCTGCTGTACCCCGCGCCTAAGCGCAACAAGCCCACCGTGTTCCCGCTGGCGCCGCCCGACCACTGGGAGATCGACCGCACCGACATCGTCATGAAGCACAAGCTGGGCGGCGGCCAGTACGGCGACGTGTACGAGGCCGCCTGGAAGCGCGGCAACATCACCGTCAGTAGATATGTATTATTTATAATATTCAATTTTACGATGGTCTCTGCTGTGATACTGCCTCCTACAACGCATAAGAATAGGAGAGATCGATGTTCTATGTTATGGGTTTGGTTTCCGCACTTAGTCCTTCAGTGGACCATTGTGTGTGATAGGAGAGATCATTCGAATTATATTAAAGCATTTAATGATGTTTCTCACACACGTGGGGTACTTACTTAAAAATTTTTGCGAAATAAAAAAAAAGTTGTATGGGCAATATTTTCAAAGAAATTCAATTCAATTCATCTTTACTGTGGATCATAGGAAAGTGTACATAATACAGCTGATGTTAATTTTGTGTTTTGCGAACAGCTATGTCCTGCCCTTAGGGCGTACAATAAAATGTAGGTACTAGTGAGTTTACATGCATGTCAACATATCATTACAACAAATTTTACAATACAAATTCCAAATTACATTACAAATTTTAGACCATTAAATATTTGTTGGAAAGGACTCTCTTCTTCGTCATGCTTTTCAGAGTTCTTCATGTTTAAGACGCATCATGTATCTATACAAAAACGCATCATGACCTAGGCAGATTGTATTCTAACAGTGATTTGTCGGCAAAGAAGTCTTTCACAGAGTAATAACATTTGTTCACTAATAGTTAATGGATTTTCTTTTTAAATGATTTTCTTTCAGTAATTGCTCTTATCGGCCTTGGAATGTTATTGAAAATGTAAACATGTAAACACGTCTGAACCAATTATTTAAGACACTTTTTCCGTCCGCCTCAGACACCTCTTCTTCGGCCTGCTCGAAGGCAGCTTCTGGCAACAAAAGTTGTTTGTTTTCTTAACAAAAAAATTAAAAAGCCGAAAAAACTGAAAAGCTTAAAATAATAAACCTTTTTATTTAACCTTAAGTATTAACTAAGTTCTTAAACTAATGTAAGTATAACTAAGTAATTTTGAGTTTTCAGTTTTTTTGGCGGTTTATATTTTTTTGTTTAAAGGTTTTATTTCTCGCTTTTTAGTGGGTCTGCTTTTAATCTATCTAAGTTACAATGGCATAGTGTCAACTTGCTCATCGCCTTTTACAAAATATTGCTTTTCCCGATACAGGGACGTTAATTGTTGAGGAGTTCTCCTGGTATTCCACCATCAGCTCCATTTCACCATTCGCATTGTGATGTGCATAAATTGCTTGGCAACCATATTAAAGTAATCGAATCGCAACCCGTGAAATATTTATATCATTGAGTAGTTCCGATGGCCATCTGTGGTCTTCATCATCAGCTCCACTTTACCAAATGATGATTTCCGAGAGAAAATGCTCAAGTTACTTTAAAAAATACCCAAATCGCTATAAGTTTGCCTATAAAATTTGAGGGTTTCCGTTGATTTCTATGGGATCCCCTCATCAGCTTCCAACTTGATAACAATGCAATGGGACCACCTCGAGAGTATACCCTTTCAAACGAAAAAAGAATGATCAAAATCGGATTACTCTGTAAAAAGTTATGCGTGGTCATACATAAAAAAAATATATACGCGTCGACATGAGAATCTCCTCCGTTTTTTCGTCGGTTACAAAGATGTAACAGTTTGCCAAATCAGGGCTGAAAGAAGGGTTCAATAATCGGTGTCCTATCAAACAATTTGCCCGGTGTTAGGCGACAGTTGACATCGAAAATATCATCGCACGATACTGTTCGCGACGACCCGCGGCGGTCTTGACGCAGAACGTCGCAAAATGTCAACGTGAAAAATTTTATCACTTTCGCATAATGTCACTTTCGCAAAACGTCATTTTCGCACAGCGTCATTTTCTCAAAACGTCATTTTCTCACAATGTCAATCTCGCAAAACGTCATTTTCGCTGAATGTCATTCAAGCCATCTTTTTCTTAGTTGAGAGTTAATACTAACACTGCTGAATCGGGTAAGTAAGTAGTTTATTAATAAAAATATACAAAAATTCATCAATCAAATTTTTTACCGACTTCAAAGAAAGGAGGTTATCAATTCGACACGTATGTATGTAATATTATTGGAATTGCATTATATTCACGTAAGAAAGACAATCTATTAGGGCTTCCAAACAAATATACAAAATTTTATAGACATATGTACCTATGTATGTTTGTCCACGCATATCTCCGTAACTATTAATCGGATCGTGACCATTCTTTTTTTATTGGCTTACATTTATTTCAACTTAGGGAACAGTTTCATCAAAATCGATTCAGTAATTTTCAAGATATGGACTAAGACGTGAAAGTGTGAGGGCCTGGCTTATTGATACGAGCTACGGGTGTAGTGTCAAAGGGAAAACATCTCAAAACCTTGGTCAAATTCTAGTGCAACAACTAAAAATTACGAAATAAAAAGTAATTAAAAAAAAATTAAACCGACTTCAAAAGAAATTAACTCAAAATTATGAAATAATTTTTATTTCGGAAGTCGGTGGCAAAAAACTAAAACTAAAATACAGATCCCAAGACACCGACTTCCGGAATAAAAATTATTTCATAATTTTGAGTTTAATTTCTTTTTGAAGTCAGTTTAATTTTTTTAAATTACTTTTTATTACATACATAACTATATATTATGTACTCAAAATCATCTATCATGTATCATCATCATCTTCCTGCCCTTATCCCTTATGCCTTCTTGTATGTAATTGGTTATTAAATGATGTGAGAATTTGTCATTTAATGATAAAACCAACTCTAAATTAACTCTTAGAATAACGTAATACCAAACATAGGTGTTCTTGATAAGTATTAAATGAGAGTAGTAAAAATATAAAAGATTACAATAATATTAAGTATTGTTTGGTTTTTATTATTATAAATATATAATAATAATTGGCATAAAAATGTGTAGGTACAAAGTGAAGCCCTGACTCCTGCGCTAGGTAACAACAAATGTGTAGGTACAAAGTGAAACCCTGACTCCTGCGCTAGGTAACAACAAATGTGTAGGTACAAACAAAGTGAAACCCTGACTCCTGCGCTAGGTAACAACAAATGTGTAGGTACAAACAAAGTGAAACCCTGACTCCTGCGCTAGGTAACAACAAATGTGTAGGTACAAACAAAGTGAAACCCTGACTCCTGCGCTAGGTAACAACAAATGTGTAGGTACAAACAAAGTGAAACCCTGACTCCTGCGCTAGGTAACAACAAATGTGTAGGTACAAACAAAGTGAAGCCCTGACTCCTGCGCTAGGTAACAACAAATGTGTAGGTACAAACAAAGTGAAGCCCTGACTCCTGCGCTAGGTAACAGCAAATGTGTAGGTACAAACAAAGTGAAGCCCTGACTCCTGCGCTAGGTAACAACAAATGTGTAGGTACAAACAAAGTGAAGCCCTGACTCCTGCGCTAGGTAACAACAAATGTGTAGGTACAAACAAAGTGAAGCCCTGACTCCTGCGCTAGGTTACAACAAATGTGTAGGTACAAACAAAGTGAAGCCCTGACTCCTGCGCTAGGTAACAACAAATGTGTAGGTACAAACAAAGTGAAGCCCTGACTCCTGCGCTAGGTTACAACAAATGTGTAGGTACAAACAAAGTGAAACCCTGACTCCTGCGCTAGGTAACAACAAATGTGTAGGTACAAACAAAGTGAAGCCCTGACTCCTGCGCTAGGTTACAACAAATGTGTAGGTACAAACAAAGTGAAGCCCTGACTCCTGCGCTAGGTCACAACAAATGTGTAGGTACAAACAAAGTGAAGCCCTGACTCCTGCGCTAGGTAACAACAAATGTGTAGGTACAAACAAAGTGAAGCCCTGACTCCTGCGCTAGGTTACAACAAATGTGTAGGTACAAACAAAGTGAAGCCCTGACTCCTGCGCTAGGTAACAACAAATGTGTAGGTACAAACAAAGTGAAGCCCTGACTCCTGCGCTAGGTAACAACAAATGTGTAGGTACAAACAAAGTGAAGCCCTGACTCCTGCGCTAGGTTACACCTGTGTTACAGGAGCCAGTGTTTTCTCCCAATCAGTAGGTTCTGGATTTTATGCAATATACATCGTTTGAATAAAGACGATAAACAAAAATAATAATTAAAATAGATAAATAGTAGTTACATTATTAAAGATAATTTTTAAATATAATATATGATTTGGAAGTTGGGTAGGCCTTTGGTGTGGGATGCTACCTGTATCGACACCCTCGCGCCATCCCATCTTCCTAGCACGGTGGGCTGTGCTGGGGCGGCTGCTGCAGGAGCAGAAAACCTCAAACGGCGCAAATATAACAACCTTATTGGGAGCTATATGTTTGAGCCGTTTGGGGTTGAAACACTAGGGCCTTGGGGTCCGAGTGCTCATCAAATATATCGGGACATCGCCAAGCGGTTGGTTGACTCATCAAGTGACCAGAGGGCTGGCCTATTTTTAGCCCAAAGAATAAGCATTGCCATCCAACGTGGTAATGCTGCCAGCCTTTTGGGCACTTATGCCATTGACAGCGATGCGGACGAATTTTTTGATGCCCAATGAGCTCCTCTCTTTTTCTTTTCCCTTCTTTTTTTTATATACTTGTAAATACTATATAATATGTATATTTTAGAGTTAAATTGTAAGATAATTAGGTATTAGATTTTTACCTTGTTTAATAAACAAAAAATAATTGATTAAAACAGTTAATAAATACATGACAAAAAGAGAATAAAAAATATAATAATAATTGGTTTAATATAACGTCTTATAACCACTCACGTGACATCCTGATGACGTAACCTTGGGACGCGGGACACGTGAGTGGTTAACATGTGTTTGTGTGTGAGTGTGAAGAGTAGAGAGGGTGTTTAATGTGTTGATATGTGGAGTATGGTGGTGTGTGAATGGAGGTCACAGTATGATAAATGCCTCTAAAAACGGACATCCCTTTTTTTATTTTATTAATCGAAAGTATGAACTATTTTGAATGCGAGAGTAGAACTCCCGGATCTTAAATATACTTCAAAACAGAGTTATAATATTTATTAGATTTTTTTGGATTTCCAGAAAAACGCAAAAATAAACGTTGTGATGAAAATATTTGAACATTTGTTTTTGAAGTTTATCGACATTATATACAAGGTATTATATAGGCGAAACAGAAAAGATTTCCCTATAATAGAAAAATAAATATGCCTGATTTTATCTTTATTCCTTTTTATTTTTTCCCTCCGACATATTTTGACAGTAGCACTTAATATTTACCTTTGAATATTCTTCAGATCTGTACTATTAACTGTAGAAAAAATCTGATGCAAATCTATCAGGAAATCGAAGATATGATGATTCTATGGTTTTCAAATTTTTCTCTGATAATAGGGTTGTCACTCTCAGAACACAGAAAATACAATAAATAATTTCTGTTGAGACCACAGATATAGATAGACATAGATAACGCAAGTATCACGATCTGTATGAAAACCAAGCGTGCCATTTTTTGACTACCTACTATGACGTCACAAGCACTATTTAGTGATGGGAAAATCAAATCGATTTAAGGATTAGCCGCGTGCGTCACCCGTCTCGCCCCACACCCCGCCTAGCGCCAGCGCTCACCCAGCCCAGCAGTACGTTGAGTGTTCGTAGGGAGTAATAATTTCAAGTAAGTTTATCAGTATAAACACGTAAAATAATATTCGATTGAAACACCTTATATTCAATGTAATTCTAGTGTTTACAAAAAGCAACGGGAGTCTACCCTTTTTCATCTCTTTCTCTCACTCAAAGATTTGCTGGGTGAAAACTCAATTTTGAATAAAGTTCGCCTTTGTATATACCATTTTTCAATTACTGTACGAATAATAGTATTCGTAGTTTAGTAAGAATTATTAGAATTGTTTAAATCGATTTATTAATCGATTTTGAGACAGAGTAATGAGACAGACAGAGGAATGAGATATACAGAGGAATGAGATAAACAGAGAAAAAAAAAATAACTAATCATCTTAGTAGGCAGTTAGGGATTTATATTTTTGCAAAATTGTTAGTATTTCTCTAATTTTCTTGTAATTGTTGTAGACTGTCGTCGCCGTCGACTGTGTGCCGTCGCCTCAATCCATTTTTCTTTCAAATTGGGTTCATGTGGAAAACTAAAATAATCACGAAACATTACGATTATTTATTAAAATTGTCTATATATTAAGTACCTATAAAATACAAAATCATTCCTCTGTTTCCAAAATCGATTCTTGAGAATCGATTGGTGTTGCATAGCATGAACAGCACTAATCGCTAAAATGGACAGAAAAATGATAAAAGCGCCTGTACTACGAAACCGAAGCGATATACGATATTATCACTTGTTTCGATATCCATCATCTGTAAAACAAAACATCGCATCAACCGCTCCAAGTAAAAGCAGCAATGTAATACGAATATGCATCTTACTTTTGACGACCTATGTTTTTCTCAAATTTAGTATTACCAGATATGACTGTGCGTATTAGATTCAAATAATTGATTTTAAAATTTATTACGCATAATATTAATCACAAAATGACTTACCGATGGAAGGAAACGTTTACTTTATTTTTTCTCACCAGATTTGAACTGTTTTTACAATTTATAACAGCACAATTAACCATTTTAAGTTTTTTAACTGACGTCCGACTAGCGCGGCCACACCGATGCGACTGAGCGCGAAAGTGGCGGCTTATGATTCTGCATCATAAGCTGGGCACGCGAAGTAGTTCCTTTTGCGTTATCTATGTCTATCTATATCTGTGGTTGAGACTATAAACTGACGAAGACGGACCCCTTCCCTATACCGCATTTACCCCTTCATCAAAAAAATATAAATTACGTAAATGTATAATTTTTTTTATATCAAACGTTTTTATATAACAATACATTAAACGAACAAATATACACGTGAAACAAAATAAACTTTAAAAAGTATACCTACAAACAGCCACTAAGGGCAATTTTTGAACTTCACAATATTATTTTATGCCAAGAAAACTTTATAAGCCATTAAATTTCTTATGGGTACCTCTATACCTACTGCTTATACTTAATGAGTAATACTTACTTTATTTTAAGAATTAAAAAATTAAAATGTTTTTGCTTACAGATTTTTGATTTGTGAAAATCGAAACTCGAAAAATCCGAATTCCTTCGTGTTAAGCATTTGATATTTTACAGGCAGGTTATCATAACACTAAACAATAATGTGTGTGAAAATAAAATGCTACTGCCATACAGAACCTGCGCAAAAAAATAATTCCAAAATTACAGAAAAAAATACGTAGCTTGCTTTAAATAAAAACTAAAATTTTTTTTTTGTTTCTATAAATAGCAGATAATAGGCTATTTGACAATGTAAAAAATAAGGTCATAATTATTGACACTCGTATAGATTATCGCTTTTAAAATCGATTTGCATTAATTTTACTACAAAACAATGTATTATTTATTAAAAAAATCCCGAAAAAACTTCATCTTTTTAAATCTGGTGCCACTTAATCGAAAACGGTCTGGATTGGCTGAACTTATGATGACGTCATGATATAGTCAATTTCTGTCTATCGTTGACAGAACAGATGACTTTTGTCTAGTATCTTGACCGTTTTAACGTTTGTTTACGTGTATTGTGACGTCACGACGCCATATTGTTAAAGATAGCGTTTTGGCGGCTTATTTAAACAGTACATTTTTATTTACTATTTTCTAAAAGAAATACATTATGCAATTTGAAGTAATAGGTTTTTGTGGGCTCGTTAGACACCATTAAATAATCTGAGATGTTTATCAGAAACCAGTCAAATAGCCTATTGGCTTTATCACATACTATAATCTATACTAATATTATAAAGCTGCAGAGTTTGTTTGTTTGTTTGTTTGAACGCGCTAATCTCTGAAACTACTGGTCCGATTTGAATGATTCTTTTAGTGTTGGGTAGTCCATTTATTGAGGAAGGCTATAGGCTATATAACATCACGCTACGACCCTTAGGAGCCGCGCAGCGTGTGACACCGCGGGGAACAGCTAGTTTAAACATAAAAACGTTTTTTTTTCAAAAATAGGGATCCGTAATAAAATTGCTATTTTGTAACACAAGGTGTAAAATCGAAAACCTATTTTAGCGTGCGCTGCAAAAACTATTGACAATAGAACAAAATGATGTACTACGGGTTTGTAGAGCCCATTAAGACCTACAAAAAAGTCCGCGAGAACATAATTATATCTAGCTATCATGGTTTAATCACAATAACCGATTTTGTGTTCAAAATAATTATTAAATCGTCTGAAGAATAAAAAACTACGTTAAATATGTATCGTAATATTAATCTTTATCGAAATTAAGCATTATGTTATCAAGAGTATTTATGAAGAAGTAAAATACTTTTTGTTTCATCTCAATCGGATATTTCGTTTAAAAGTTATCACGTGTGTAAGATGTTAAGAGTTGGTACCTAACCTATTAAGGAGTTATGGGCCATAGTTTTTTATCTATACTATACTAATAAACTGATACTAATAAAGCTGAAGAGTTTGTTTGTTTGAACGCAATAATCTCTGGAACTACCGGTCAGATTTAAAAAAATCTTTTTGCATTTGATAGCCCAATTCTTGAGGAAGGCTATAGGCTATTTAATAGTACGCTATGACCCTTAGGAGCCGAGCAAAAAGAAAAAAAGTCAGAATGAAATTTTAAAAAGAAAAAAAAAGAGAAAAGAACGCTAAGCGAATACGAAGTGTTGCGACGGGGTGGGGGTACAAGAAATTTCACGCGGACGAAGTCGCGGGCAGAAGCTAGTCTATACTATAATACTAATAATACTAATAATATTATAAAGCTGCAGAGTTTGTTTGTTTGTTTGTTTGAACGCGCTAATCTCTGGAACTACTGGTCCGATTTGAATGATTCTTTTAGTGTTGGGTAGTCCATTTATCGAGGAAGGCTATAGGCTATATAACATCACGCTACGACCCTTAGGAGCCGCGCAGCGTGTGACACCGCGGGGAACAGCTAGTTTAAACATAAAAACGTTGCATACATAATAAGATAATACAATTCTTTTGATTTCTATGGATAACCAGAATAAAATGTTGAAAAAATATAGCTCTGGTTCTAAGCTGAATTGGTTTCTGGGAGTTCTACTCTAGCATTCAAAACAGTGTATACTATTGATTAGAAGAATAAAAAAGCGATGTCCGTTTATCGAGGCATTTATCATACTGTGGAGGTTAATGAGAGTGTGCGTACGTGGGTGATGTGTGACCTTGTTGAACTTAATTAAATAATTTAATAATGATGTATCAATACAACACAATAATAATGAACACAACTCTTATAAAACCTCAAATGTAATAATAATCAAGCCAATATGTTTGTGAATGGGTACACTCACGGATATCGAGGGATATGTCATGGAGGCGTGGCACATATCGCCTCCCAGAAGTTTAATTGCGTACACAATCAGTAGCAATGGGTTTTGTCAGGTCAACAACATTCATTGCGTTATTTATGTTGTTGCGTAGACACATTTTTCGAACTTATGAAGCAATGGATTAGCAATATCTTTAAAAAAAGCATTTTTTTTTAAATCCCACGACGACGGTTAAATGGTGTGCGTTACCCCAGCCAGATATTGTCGAAAATCGTCATCTAAGTGCAATAGATAATTAGATATACAGTTTCTGTAATTGGTAAGCACATTTTTAAATTTGGTAAGGTGATAGTTTTTTAATTATTTGATAAAAACAGTTCCGACTGGAGTAATGTTACCGCAGCCAGATCTTTTGTTTTATAACGGTTATATTGAAATAAATGTTATCTAAATAATTAGATATCGATTTGAAATAAATGGTACAACTTAATTTGTATTTGCTATGGTTGCGAAAATATTTACAATCCTGCTGCGGTAACGTTTGCACGATTGCTGCATCTTGAAATTGACTAAACGGATGATTATAATTTTATTACAGGACATCTGGCTAATTAGTTATAATTTGTTACGTTTGTTACGCAATAAAATAATACACAATAATGCACCGTTTTGAAGTTATTTTAGTAAATAGAAATCTGCTTTAATAGGTCCTAGCAATTTTCTTTATAACTTTTTAATTACTTAAAGGATACTAATGAAACTTCAGTACCATTTATAGACAGTAATTACCTATAAAATAACGTTTCAAGTTAGTCTTTGGAGCGCTTATTGGAAGTGCTAGGACCTATTGAAGCAGATTCCGTCGACATAGAGAACGGGTTTGGCTTAGGCGAAACTAGTTACCCTCTATTGTTGGTGAATCATTTGGGTTAGGTTAGGTTAGAACTGTGACTAGCGAAAGAAAATATTTTTACTTAAAAGTAAACAATCACACAACGAACGCAATAGGCGACGTAGGATGCAAGAGCAAGCGAATGGCACCCCGAGGTTAGGTTAGGTTAGGTTAGGTACTTTAAACCCTTCCCCCCGGTAGGTTCCCGCATTGTCGAGGTGGGGGGGCCACGGTGAAGCGAAGAGGAACCCGAGGAGGGGCCGCTCGTCAGGGCTTTTGCCTGTAAGCCGACGACGTAGCGGCCAACAAGTAGGTTGCGGTGCCGCTTGGGGACATCGCAACTGAGGCGGGCCCCGATGTCGTATGGGAGGCATCGCGGCTGAGGGTTGGAGGCCGCGGCGGGAGAGGAGTGCCGGAATTGCGGTGCGCCGCTCTCCCTACCTTCCGCGGCCTTGACGGGGTCGCCACCGTCTGATGGCGGACGCGGTGGGGCCGCAGGGGAGGAGGAGTGTCGGTATGACGTTGGCCACTCTTCCTATCCTCTGCGGCCGAAAATTGGCAGGCGGCGGGGCCAATGAACTGACCCGTCGCAGGGGGACCAAGGGTGCCCAGACACGAGGTCGTCTAGCGCCCATGTGCTGGTTTGGTCCCTGGGGTGGTCACGGCGTGCTATGTGTTCTGGTGCGCCGGTGATGGGGAGTACTCCCCGGAGAAGGGTCCGGTGACGGACAGCCGCGGCGGGTTCACGGATGAGTGCTAACGTGTGCCCGTGTTCCCGCCATAAGCGGCAGAGGAGGACACCATGGAGTTTTAGTGGGTTAGAGTCCCACATAACTGCACTATCACCCCGTGGTGGTAGCGCAGAATTCATGAGCATTTCTCCACGTTAAAAAAAAAATGGTTAGGTTACTTTAAACCCTTTACCCAGAAATAGGGGCTCCATTGACATAGGATGCAAGAGCGAGCGAAGGGCACCCCGAAGTTAGGTTTAAAATAGGATGATAGATAAATCGGAGTTGTTATATTAGGAATTTTGAATCATTCGGAATTATGAAAATCGGTATTTTGAAATTCGTATTTGTGATTGTCGGAATAAAGTTTTTCGTATTTATGTAGTGTACCCCGTCTCGGTACCGTCGTGAGTAAAAATGATTCAGATTGAGATTAATAGAGTGTTACGCAGTGCAGAGTTGCATGTGTGCATTGCAGTCCTTTTGAGTCTGTACAATAAGATAGCACAAAAGTGTTACGCCTAATTTCTTGCGTGTGAAAAAAGCATCTTATGTTTTTTGTGTGAGTTTCAGGAGTGGGAAAAAACTTTTTAACAAAAAAAAAACCGACTTCAAAAAAAAAACACTACAAACTGAAAAATAACTTTAATTACGGAAGTCGGTGTCTTAGGGATCAGTATTTTAGTTTTTGCCACCGACTTCCGAAATTAAAGTTATTTTTCAGTTTGTAGTGTTTTTTTTTTGAAGTCGGTTTTTTTTTTGTTAAAAAGTTTTTATTTCTCGCTTTTTAGTGAGTCTATTTATAATTTATCTAAGTTACAATAGCCTAATGTCAACTTGCCCATCGCCTTTTTATAAAATATTCCTTTTCTCGATGCAGGGACGTTAATTGTTGAGGAGTTCTCCTTTTATTAGTTTTTAGATTAGATGCTGATAATCCTGGCTGCAGCATCAGGCCAGACTTATGTCAACATTGCATTGAACATAAAATTAGTCCTGTTTAAAATGAGCCCAAACACGACTACGGTGCTGTAATTTCAAGGCTTGTACTTTTTCTGATGCTCCTGGCTTCAGCATCAGGTCTTCGGTGTTCCTCAGTAACAGTACGTTTATCCACACATCGAGCCCTTTTCAATGAGCCTAAACACGATATATCTACTGTTAGTTGTCGAGGAGTTAGGTACTCTGCAGACTATCCTGACTGCAGCATCAGGTCATGACTTGATGATCATGAGACCAAATGTGGCAAATGCCCTATCAAACATCAAAACAGTTTACTAAAACAGTCCTTGCCTGTTCGAGTAACTTCTTACTGTTAAGGAGTTGTACCTTCCATCATCAGCCCAGCTATCTGAGATGGTGACAACCATACAAAAAACCATACATAAAATCGTGAAAAAAAAAACAGCTGTTCTCTACATTTTGACGAGTTAGGCGAACATAAATGTAGGGAACAGCTGATTTTTTTTTCACGATTTCAGGTTTGGTCCCATAGTAAAAGTTGTTCATAATGATGAGTAAAATCACGTGTTTAAGTATCGGTCACTAATTACCAGTCACCCTATATAGTGAAGGCATAACTCTCGGATATCTATGGGTACACAGTACACTGTATAAATAAGAAAAACTTTATTCCTACAGTCACAAATACGAATTTCAAAATACCGATTTTCATAATTCCGAATGGTTAATATAACAACTCCGATTTATCATTCATCCTATTTTTATAATTCCAAAATTTCAATATTCCTAACGTTTATAATTACTATTCTCAAAATACCGAGTTTCAATAGATCCAGTAACAAAAAGTCCGAATTAATTAACCGACTTCAAAAAAAGGAGGAGGTTTCTCAATTCGACCGTATTTTTTTTGATAATTCGAAACATCAAAAATACGAATTCCGATTAATTAGAATTCCGAAATAAAAACGCCTTGTAATAATAGCGCAGTTTTCTAATTTGTGTGGGCACCTACCCGAGATAGACTTTCCAGTGCAACTGGAATCTTGTATATAATCTCCGCAGGCGCGATTCTCTAAGGGAACTGTTTAAAGAATTTAACATCATGACGGTGCCTTGTCAATTTATGTACGAAAACATCATGTATGTAAGGAAAAACTTACATCTTTTTAGTAAAAGAGGTGAAAGACATAATTATAGTACTAGAAATAGGGACCTATTAGTTCAACCAGGTTTCAGACTGGCTAAAGTAGATTCATCTTTTATGGGGTACTGTTTAAAATGTTATAATAAAATACCTCCCCACATTCTTCAACTGAATGAGACAAAATTCAAGTCTTGTATGTATAAAACGCACACTATGCAGTTAGGCATATTATAAGTTAGGGGATTACATCGCTGATAAAAATGCCTTTCTCAATGCTGGTCCTGCTCCACAACCACAACTAATTGATTGACACTTGAAAGTATTGTTGGAGCTGCTGAAGATTGTAAGACTATCTTTGTAGTTAATTTCAATATTTGGAAGAGGTGCTTCCCTTTTTCTTTTTTTGTGTTTCTGAAATTACGAACATAACTTTTTTAATTTATTCAATCAAGTTTTAATTGTTGAATACTTCAATATTAAATATCTCTTCCTGTTTGGTAGGTAATAAAATTCTATTTACCTCTTAAATAAATTGCAAACTGCAGTTTTGTATAATTTAGAAGCATTTTTTTTTTAATTTTGTAAATGTAAGAACCATGTTTCCGTTTATTATGATTTTTTGATGTTGACTTGAAAGAGCATGGCAGTTGAGAACGTGTCATGCTCACTTAAATGTCTCACCGATGGTGGCGCGTGTGTTGGATCATTCGGTGCCCTACAAAATGGTTGAGCTGGATGGTGCTGATCCACGCGTCATGTTCGTGAACGGGCGCCGCCGCGCCGTCGGTTGAGACTGGTCATCTCTTAACGGCTTATTTTTAATCTTATGTCTTGAATTGTTTCTTCATTTCTGTCTTTTTTACATTGTTCTCACATATAGAAGCAACAAGAATAGTGTAC
Organism: Oligia strigilis; assembly: GCA_951800025.1. Lineage (NCBI taxonomy): Eukaryota > Metazoa > Arthropoda > Insecta > Lepidoptera > Noctuidae > Oligia > Oligia strigilis. The sequence goes on along the minus strand of OX637540.1, from coordinate 30,555,219 downwards.
CCAGGATTTTGTAATATCTTGATTTAAAAGAGTGTCCATGGAGTTTCTTGCCCGTTCTTCTCCATAGAGATCTACGCTTTGGAATGGGCAACTAGCTTCAACTTTCTGACTAACTGACAGACTATTTAATTTTGACAATTCAAAAGTGCCTGTACAAGGTTTAATTGAAATAAATGATTTGAGTTTGAGTTTGTAGTGGGAAGTTTTGCACTGACAAGGGTGGTGATTGATGAGCTGTACAGTAACATAAAACTCCGGAAAAAGCCTAGGTATCGTAAGTGTGTAGCAGGGTGGAACAGGCACGTCCGTGACGCGCACGGGGGGGCGCGGGCTAAGTTCACTATAAATTATGGGACTGGCACGGCCGACTGTCACACAGTATGAATGCCTCGAAAAACGGACGTCGCTTTTTTATTATTCTAATCGATAGTATACATTATTTTGAATGCTAGAGTAGAACTCTCAGAAACCAATTCAGCTTAGAACCAGAGCTATATTTTTTTCAACATTTTATTCTGGTTATCCATAGAAATAAAAAAAATTGTAATACCTTATTATGTATGCAACGTTTTTATGTTTTAATTATAGTATGTGATAGCTAAATATCTGCTATTTTTAAAAACAAAAAAAAAAAATTTTTTAGATGTTATTTAGAGCAAGCTACGTAATTTTTTCTGTAATTTTGAAATTATTTTTATGCGCAGGTTCTATAAGGTAGTAGCATTTTATTTTCAGACACATTATTGTTTAGTGTTATGATAACCTGCCTGTAAAATATCAAATGCTTAACACGAAGGAATTCGGATTTTTCGAGTTTCGATTTTTTGTTGATAGGGTTTTCACAAATCAAAAATCTGAAAGCAAAAATATTTTAGTTTTTTAAATTCTTAAAATGAAGTAAGTATTACTCATTAAGTATAAACAGTAGGTATAGAGGTACCCATAGGTAATTTAATAGCGTAAACAGTTTTCTTGGCATAAAATAATATTGTGAAATTCAAAAATTGCTCTTAGTGGGTTTTTTTAGGTATACTTTGTAAAGTTTATTTTGTTTCACGTATTATGTTTGTTCGTTTAATGTATTGTAATATTATAAAACCGTTTTATATAAACATATTTTTTGTACATTTACATAATTTATATTTTTCTGATGAAGGGGTAAATGTGGTATATGGAAGGGGTCCGCCCTCGTCAGGTTATAGTCTCAACAGAAATTATTTATTTTATAATTTTGTTTATTTTTGTTCTGAGAATGACAACTCTATTATCAGAGAAAAATTTGAAAACCATAGAATCATCATATCTTCGATTTCTTGATAGATTTGCATCAGATTTTTTTACAGTTAATAGTATAGTTCTGAAGAATATTTTAAGATAAATATTAGGTACTACTGACAAAAGATGTACGTGCGAAAAAATAAAAAGGAATAAACATAAAATCAGGCATATTTATTTTTCTATTATAGTGAAATCTTTTCTGTTTCGCCTATACAGCATGTAACAAAAACCCTGTCCGATCCTTAAAGGCGCGTACGCACGTACGAACAAAAACATGGTGAACACGAACATCGAACACTTTGTTCGCACGTGCGTACCACTAACGAACATAACCTGTGTTCGTCAAAAATGTTCGTGGCGATCCATTATGTTCGTGTTCACCATGTTTTATTCGTACGTGCGTACGCGGCTTTAGAGTATTATTCGGCATCGTACTGCGTACACATATACGTTACCATTTATTGGATTTGAGATTATTAATTTTCCCCAGTATATATATAAAAATTAAAACTGATCAAAGGCAACACTGATCGCTTGACAAAGTTCACGTATACTACCTACAGTTTTGTGTCAAAGAGCCGCCTGAGCGAGACGGTTTGTATGATCCTTTGTCATGAACCTGCTTTGTCGCGCGCCGCCAAACAAAACAAACTTATAACGAAAGAAACCTATGCTACTTTATACCTTATGCCTACGCTTAGGCAGGCGTATCAGCTGATATTGTTTTGTAGGCATAGTGATACGAATTTCAGACACAAGAAACAATTAATTTAATTAAATTAGTGTGTTGTGGGCTTTTTTTAAATGTGATGTGCTTTTGGCAATGTACTTACCGACTGCGCAGGTATCAGTTCATTAAAACATCAACTTGTTGTTGTTGCATAGTTCGGCGATCGTGCTCCACATGTCCACCTCCAACACTAATACACATTCGACACCTTTTCGCTAAATTTGCACGTACTTCGTGGTTCGTAATCAGTGGCACAAGGGATTTGTCGCATGTGGTTTTGCTTTGCGTGGGATCCGCGGCAAACATAATCTAGCACTTGTTCCTCGATTTCCACGTTGCGCTCTCGTGGTTTTCCAGCATCAGCGGCCTGCGACTCGTGCCCATGAACACTGCCTGTGGTGTACACACGGTTATGCAGGCGTTGGAACGCACGCTCCGACGCGGTACTGTCACACCTGGACCTGGCCTATTAGCGTAGCGCACCTCATACCTTCTACGCGCAGCTGCATAATTAGTCTACAGTCGGTCTTGCCTAAGCACATCAACATATTAAAATATTCCTGATTGGAATACGACATTGTTCGCGAAACGATAGCGGCACGTGATACGTACGGACGTCCGATCGAAAGCTATCTCCACGGAAGACTGGCAACAAGTAGCGCGCCGGTAGGCAACCAGTCGGCGGCATCAAAGAGTCGGCGACTCGAGCGGCGAGTTGAAAGAGTGCCTACAACGCGGTAGGCTCAACACACACCAAAAGAGCCTCGAAGTGCAGCGAAGCGGATCGCAGTTTCAGTGTCATATGAATTTTAACTTTATTTTCATTACTATAATACTTATTATCGCATGAGAAATCGAACGAGTCGCGCGGAAAATCGAACGAGTCGCGCGGATGCCAGCGGCGCCGCTGGAATTCCAGCGAATTAGGGTCAGTTCACACCGAGACGCGACGCGACGCGCAGTTTTCAAGATAGAAATACAATTACAGACCTTATCTACTACACTAAAAGGTACACAATTCAGTGTCTACCTACTACGTCGAGATACGCAGCGCGGCGCCGCCGCCGCGCGGCGTAGCTCACTGAATTGTGTACCTTTTTGTGTAGTAGATAAGGTCTGTAATTGTATTTCTATCTTGAAAACTGCGCGTCGCGTCGCGTCTCGGTGTGAACTGACCCTTAGCCGTGCGACTGCGCGAGAAGGCGCGGGAAGTCCCGAGAATGCTCGAGAAGTCGCGAGCGGCCGCTGGCAATATCCCGCCCCTCGCGCCCGCTCCCCGCGCGCGTCTGTTGCGCGCTAGAATTCGCATTCATTCCTTGCAGTGCAACGAATACAAAAGTGATGGAAATGGATGAAGAAAAGTTTATTTATTTGGTGCAAATGTACGACTGCCTATACAATATCAAATCAAGGCATTACAGCTATAAACACATGAAAGAAGAAGAGAAGGCGCGCGGATTCCCGCGACTTCTCGAGCATTCCAGCGACTTCTCGGGCAGTCGCTGGAATCCGCGCGCCTTCTCTACAGGGCGCTTCGCCGCTCTTTTGGTGTGAGTTGAGCCGTAGTGTAGGGCGGTGTTCTTTGAAATAAAAATAGGTAAAAATAAAAAGATTTTGCCGGCGGGTGGAGTGTTGTCAACTTATGAAAATTTGCCATATTCAGTGTTAAATTTTGCATGGATTATAAAAATAAAAAATCAATAACTTTTGGTTTTTATCAGTTACATTTTTATAACAATGTTTTCTAGTACGTACCTATGTTGAACCAGGAATACTCCTTTAATTGATCGGACAGGGTTTTTGTTACATCTATATATATAAAATGGTAAACTGACTGATTGTTGATATATCAACGCACAGTCTAAACCGCTGCTCCTAGAGACATGAAACTTGGATGGTGTGTTCTTTGTGAAGAGTAGGTATCCACTAAGAAAGGGTTTTTCGAAATTCCACCCCTAAGAGGGTGAAATTTCACGCGGACGAAGTCGCGGGCAGAAGCTAGTATTGTATAATACCTTGCATATAATGTCAATAAACTTCAAAAACAAATGTTAAAATATTTCTATCACATCGTTTATTTTACGTTTTTCTAGAAATCCAAAAGTCTAATATAAATTATAACTCTGTTTAAAAGTATATTTAAGATCCGGGAGTTCTACTCTCGCATTCAAAATAGTTCATACTTTCGATTAATAGAATAAAAAAGTGATGTCCGTTTTTTGAGGCATTTATCATACTGTGCGTCATCACGTACTTTGTACAATGATATGATGAAGCGCGGAAAGTTTTTAAAGGGAAGCTGAAGTGGTGTCAAAATCACCAAGAGGCCATTAAAATGAACATCTTAGCCTCACATCACGCTAATTCCGATTTTCGTAGTTTCTGGAAATGTACCAATAAGATGAGCGCGGCTCAGGGTCTTCCCGTGAGCATTGAGGGCGTTACTGACATGCCGGTTTCCTCACGATGTTTTCCTTCACCGTTTTGAGAGCAGTGGTGATTAGGGAATGCAAATCCGTTCTATTTTAAAATCCGGATTTTTATGAACGGATTTTTGGTCCAATCCGGATTATCCGGATATTACGGATTTTTCATGAAAATAAAAAAATCTACCCATATTAGTTTGTTAATATGATGTTTTTATATTTGTGTAAATGGATTAAAATAAAAGCACATGAAAATCAAATCAAACGAGTTTTTTAATGCTTTGTTATTTGGAATTATTCAAACTATCATCATTAAATACCATTTTATGGTGTATAACCAGCCTCTCTGCTTAGCGTTTGTGGACTACGAGGAAGCCTTTGATTCGATTGAGACATGGGCTCTATCAGTCTCTTCAACGGTGCCAGATCGACTATCGGTACATCGAGGTGCTGAAGTGTCTGTACGAAAACGCTACTATGTCAGTCCGACTCCAGGACCAGACCTCGAAACCTATCCTTCTGCAGCGAGGTGTGAGACAGGGAGACGTTATCTCTCCGAAACTGTTCACCGCTGCACTGGAGGATGTCTTCAAGGTTCTGTACTGGAAAGCGGCTGGCATCAATGGCGAGTACATAACTCACCTTGTTTGCCACCGATATCGTAGGCACGGCTGAGACCATGGAGGACCTCGGTACAATGCTCGATTACCTCAGTAGAGCCTCTGAAGGAGTGGGTCTTAAAATGAACATGGACAAAACGAAGGTCTTGTCAAATGCCCATGTAACACACACTGTCATGAAGATCGGAGACGCTACACTCGAAGTCGTGGACGAGTTTGTTTACGTAGACAAACTGTCCAGTTAGGTAGGTCCAACTTCGGGAAGCTACGCAATATCTTCTCGTCCCACATACCGCAGTGTCTCAAGACTAAAGTCTTTGACTAGTGCGTGTTGCCAGTGATGACATAAAGCACTGAAATGTGGTCGCTCACAATGGGTACTATTAGAAGGCTAAAAGTCACTCAAAGGGCAATGGAGATGGCTATGCTTGGAGTTTCGCTGCGTGATCGAATCAGAAATGATGAGATAAAATAATTAATAGGTACAAATTAAAAGAAACTCTGAACAACAAAAATAAAGACAAATAGATTCCTTGTCAAATTATTATATGTATAACGTAAACAAAAGTAACAAAACAATAATTTAACTTCACTCAAATCAACATAAATTTAACAACGTAAAAAAACTATGTACTTTTTTGAGACATTAAATATGTCCTCAAAAGTAATAAGGTAAGGTAAGGTGCTGCAAATTCGGTTGCACATAAATCCTGCTGCGGAAAAAGCACGCTCTTATTCGACGCTTGTAGGCGGAATGCACTAAATATGTTTGTAAGTGGAATGAACGAAACTATCAAGGACACATCACACACTTTCTCGAAACGCGTCCCGCGCCCCTCTCGCTTCACAATTTCTATATATACAATTAAAAAAAAAAAATATTCAAAAAAATCCGGATTCGATTTTCAAATCCGGATTTGGAAGTCTAGTAAAAATGTGCGGATATCCGGATATTTCGGATTACGGATAATCCGGATTGCATTCCCTAGTGGTGATGAAATAATTTACACAAAGTAAATCGCCTGTCTGGGTTCGAACCTACGACCTACAACTCGTAAGTCGCAGCCGTTACCACTTGGCCACCACTGCTCTTCACCACTTGGCCTCCAATGCTCTATCCATTTACGAAATATTAAACTTTAAAGTGAACATTTTTGTTCCAGTAGGGCGTCCCCCCCCCCTCTAAAACCTAAACTGCGGGCTTGAAAAATCTGGCAAAATTCACGATGATAGTGTATTTCATGAACTTTAGAGGAAAATTATAGCGGTTAAGATAACTTTATTAGTTTAGCAGTAATAGTCGTTGAACTTGGGTGTTGGATAACTTTGTACCAAATACAAAATCCTTAGCATTAATCCTTTAAAGTGAGTAATAATAATAACCCCACCGCCGTATCTCTACGTTGACGTCGTGGTGGGGCTTGCGCGCTCCGAACTCTAGGCCTGTGCCGGAAGAGTTTACTTTGCCGGAACAGGTCTAATGTGAGGAGCCAGACCAAGAGGGATACAGAAACCCGCAGGGCAGCATGTGGCGAGCTGTTGGGCAGTAGCGACCCTACGGACCCTATCTCCCGGGAGAAGTCTTGTTCCTCACCTCTGGCTTGCCTTTATTGGCCGGCTGGAGTGAACAATGACGAGGAACAGAGCTCCCACCTCATTCTTGCCTTTATTGGCCGGCTTGAGTGGAGATTCGCAAGAGCAAACGTGCTCGGAGGAAGGAAGTATTCCAGTAAGATGCTGGTAGGGATCTTGACCGTACTTCCGGGAATGTCCTGATAGCCGTGGAATACTTCTCCACTCCTCATAAGCACCTCAGGACTTGTTGCCCCCTTGTCGCTACGTCACTATGTGCTAGCGGCCGTTTTCGGGGGCCCATTATTGAGTGTGCAATCACCCCCTGCTATTTTATCTGTGTATTGATCTAAGCATTGATCAGGTAGGGGTTATAGTTTTACCATAGTTCCTGGAAACCGGTCCAGTTTAGCCACCCAAACCAATAGTCCAACTTTTTATTTTTCCATATCCTGCAATAGTCCTACACCAACCGGGGGTTATTTATCCTTGGGTGCACTTGCATAGTGCATACAGGGATAATCGTCGGTTGGTGCCGCATTTCTTTAAAATTTCGTAAGGGGCTTCGGCCCCTCGTACGCCTTCCAAAGGACCGGGACCGCATGGTCTCCCGAGTTATGTAAAATATATAAAGAAATAATAATAATAATAAAAAGTACTTAATAGTCTTCTATCAGGCGGAAACAAGGTGCGCGCCTTCAACGGTTGGGTCATGCCGGTTTTGATGTACTCTTTCGGCATACTCAAATGGACTCAGACCGAACTCGACGCCCTGGATAGGAGGGTCCGTACGCTGCTGACTGCAAATCGAATGCATCACCCACGGTCATCGGTAATGAGGCTGTATATCCCGCGAAAGTGTGGAGGTCGAGGGTTTTTAAACGCTAAGACCCTCCACAATCGCGAGATATGCAGTCTCAGGGAATATTTCCTAGAAACCGACGTGGGGATGCATCGAGATGTAGTCGCCGTGGACAAGGGCCTCACCCCGCTCTCCTTAGCTAAAGAGAACTGGCGCAAGCCAGTAGTGCTTGACACCAATGATCGAAAGAAAGAAGAAAGAAAATACATTTATTTCGCATTTAGATCGCATGGAGGTATGGCAGAGTAAGGAGCTTCACGGGCGCTTTTTCCGGGCCCTACATGGACCCGATGTCGATCTATTAGCGTCCGTAGCCTGGCTGCGTTTCGGTGATCTCTTTGGAGAAACCGAAGGTTTTGTCTGTGCAATCATGGACGAAGTTATGATGACGAACAATTACCGGAGATTTATTGTGAAAGACGGCACGGTTGACATCTGTCGGGCATACCACCGGCCGGGAGAATCAATCAGGCATATTATCTCCGGGTGTTCTCGTCTAGCTAACGGAGAGTACTTGCATAGACACAACTTTGTAGCCAGGATCAGCAACTTGCTCTGAAATACAGCCTTGTGGAATCGGAGGTGCCGTACTACAGGTATGTGCCCGACCCAGTTCTCGAAAATGGTAATATCACATTATATTGGGATCGATCCATCATCACTGACAGGACTATTGTTGCCAATAAGCCTGATATAGTGGTGGTGGATTGATCAGAGCGGCGCGCAATGATTGTTGACATAACCGTCTCGCATGATGAGAACCTCGTGAAAGCCGAGAAAGATAAACAGATCAAGTATCTTGACTTGGCTCGCGAGGTTGTCGACATGTGGGATGTGGACTCAGCTATCATTGTGCCGATAGTCGTGACAGCCAATGGGTTAATAGCCAAGAGCCTCGACCAACACCTAAGGAGGCTCTCGTTGGGCAGCTGGATCAAGGGCTTGATTCAGAAAGCGGTACTTCTGGACACGGCCCGCATAGTTAGGAGGTTCCTCTCTCTGGAGCCCTGACCGCCGGTAGCTTGGACCCTGTTCCCGATACCGGTGGGCTACTATTTTTTATATTTTTAAATGTTTTTATATTTTCTATATTCTAATATTTAAAAATATAATTTATATGTGATATTTAATGAAATAAAGGAGATAATAATAATAAATTTTATTTTTCAGAAAAAACACATCTAAGGTTCACAAAAACAATTTGCCAACTAAAATGAACATTAAAGAAAAAAGTGTATCGTTGGTGCCTGTACTGTGTGAATGAGAATCATTGTATCACAGACACCAGCGCCTTCCAAGATAGCTTACTTAAGTATTAAATTAAAAATTCGAACGTGCTATACAGGGTTATTTGTAAAACACCAGCAACCTCTTAAGAGGTCATTGTACTCATCATTATGAACAACTTTTACTATGGGACAAAACCTGAAATCGCGAAAAAAAAAACAGCTGTTCCCTACATTTATGTTCGTTTAACTCGTCAAAATGTAGGGAACAGCTGATTTTTTTTTCGCGATTTCAGGTTTGGAGGATTCCACTCTAGTAATTTCTGTGCACGAACAATTTGGTTTTACAGGATAAAGGCATTTATGAATCTTTATTTTGAATTCTGGGGGGGGTTGAGAGATGTTGTACTTTGCGAAGCAGATGAAGTTGGTTTTGGAAGTGTTTAAGGTTAGAAGGTTATGGTCAAACCAGGCTGCTATCCTTGCTAGTCCACGCTCGGCAGTTATCCGGACACTGTAATCATACGCATCAAACATAAGATAGATTACGTGGTCTAGTTTGGTCTTTTAAGAGGAACCGGGACCACCCCTATGTGCTGATGGTGATCACCGGGGTGGTTTTACCTCCCTCCCCGGAGGTCGGGTGCCTTTTGAAGGTTACGCCCCGACAACAAAAAAAAAAGGTAGATAGACGATGAATATAGTAGCAGCGGCAAACCGACAACCCTTTTTTTTTTTTTTTTTACTTGGAGAAATGCTCATGCATTCTGCACTACCACGGGGAGATAGTGCAGTTATGTGGGACTCTAACCCACTAAAACTCCACGGTGTCCTCCTCTGCCGCTTATGGCGGGAACACGGGCACGCGTTAGCACTCATCCGTGAACCCGCCGCGGCTGTCCGTCACCGGACCCTTCTCCGGGGAGTACTCCCCATCACCGGCGCACCAGAACACATAGCACGCCGTGACCACCCCAGGGACCAAACCAGCACATGGGCGCCAGACGACCCCGTCTCTGCCACCCTTGGTCCCCCTGCGACGGGTCAGGTCATTGGCCCCGCCGCCTGCCAATTTTCGGCCGCAGAGGATAGGGGGAGTGGCCAACGTCATACCAACACTCCTCTTCCCCTGCGGCCCCACCGCGTCCGCCATCGAACGGTGGCGACCCCGTCAAGGCCGCGGAAGGTAGGGAGAGCGGCGCACCGTAATACCGGCACTCCTCTCTCGCCGCGGCCTCCAACCCTCAGCCGCGATGCCTCCGGTACGACATCGCGGCCCGCCTCAGTTGCGATGTCGCCCAAGCGGCACCGCAACCTACATGTTGGCCGCTATGTCGTCGGCTTGTCGGCAAAAGCCCTGACGAGCAGCCCCTCCTCGGGTTCCTCTTCGCTTCACCGTGGGTGTCCAAGCCACGGCTACTGAGCCCCCCCGCCTCGACAATGCGGGAACCCACCGGGGGGGAAACCGACAACCCTAGAGCAACAGCTAGCGCGTCACTCCGCGCCAAACAGCGACAAAGTTACGCGTTAGAAGAGAGCGGCAACGTTTAGGTGAATATCTCTGTAAGGCACTGAGCGCTTATGCGAGCTGAATTTGCACTTTGTTGCTTAGTAGCAAGAGTCGCTATTTCTATTAATTGTTGCGCGAAGTGCCTCCCCTGTACTTGTACTATTTATTCTGTGGCTAAGGTAGCCCACGAAATTCAAGTTTTCTTACTTTTTTTTGCAATTTGCTGGTCAGTATCAAGTCGTACTGACTTAAGAGTCCCTATCAATTTCGCGGACTAAAAACAAAAAGTTTTTTTTTCAGCGCAAATTTCTCAACATCCTTAAGTTATCTAGTTTTTTTTTAAATAGGTACACAAGTATTTATCACCTATCTATCTAGTAAGTCTACGAATTTAAGTTTTGATAACTACTTAATATAAATTCCAAAAAAAAAACAAACACGTTTTTACGTAATCACGAAACACCAAGTTTTTCGATTGCTTTCTTAGCTTACCGGTAGCAAATAACGATCTGAAAAAAATCCTAAATGCTAGGCTTAGAGTTTATTAGTAGGTCTACGATTTATTTTTTTTAAGTTTGATGAATTAGTACTTGTAAAAAAATGTTGACTACGTTGAAAAAACCCAATAAAGTCATGCGCAAAACCGTTGTGTAATTTATTGAAAATAACAAAAAGTGTTAAATATTTTAAAATTTGAGGTGTTGTATCTACCAAACTCGATTTTTATTTTGACTACTAATTTAATTGTAGTAAAATATCTAAATAATGCCTTATAAACCGATGCGCTCGCTCGATGCATTCAGTCGCGCCCAAAGACTACAATTACTAGATATAAAATAAATAAAATAATAAATAAAAAAGCCATTTATTCTACTACTCTCTTACACTAGTATCATGCGTATACATAATTAACAATAAATCATTACAATTTCTAACATGCAAAATTATTATATATTATTATATATTTTTTTTTTTCATTACATTTTAAATTATTTGATATTTAATATATTTTATATTGTATGATAGTGGTTAATTGATTTCGAAAATTGATTTGATTAAATTTTGTGTTGTAATAATAATAATGTATTTATAATAAATAGTATTAATTAATTAAATTAGTAGTAGTCGCCTCCTTGGCGTAGGCCTCCCCCAGTTTTTTCCAGTAGTGTCTGTCTCTGGCTTTGGTCATCCAGTTCGGCCCTAGTCTTTGTACAAATAGGTCTGCCCATCTTTTTCTTTGTCGTCCCCTAGACCTTGTTCCTTCTCTTGGGATCCATTCTATAATTTTTTTCGTCCATCTATCATTGTCCATTCGACTTATATGACCCGCCCAGTTCCATTTTAGTGCCCTCACTCTCTCAACAATATCCGTCACTTTGGTGATTTTTCTAATTTCTTGGTTTTTAATTTTGTCTGATAGTTTGATTCCCAACATGCTTCTTTCCATTTTGCGTTGACATATTGCTAGCTTGTCTTCTTCACATTTCCTAAGCGACCAACTTTGACAGCCGTAGGTCAGACACGGTAGGATTGCTATTTCAAAGAGCTTCCTCTTTATGCTAATATGTGTCGATTTGTTTTTCATTATTTCCTTCAATCCCCAGTATTTTTTCCATGCTAAGGCAATTCTTCTCTGCACTTCATTTTCAGTCAGATTATGAAATGAAACTGATTGACCCAAATAAATATATTCTTTGACGAATTCTACATTCTGACCATCAACCATTATAGGATCAATTTCTTTGTTGTTTGCGATTATTTTGGTTTTTGTAATGTTGATCGACAGGCCCACTTTTTTACTCTCTTCTGTCAAGTCGTTTAACATAGTTGTCAAATCTGTCGTATTTTCTGCGAAAATGACGATGTCGTCTGCGAAGCGAAGGTGGCTTAAGTATTCGCCGTTGACCCTCAATCCCTTTCTTGTCCAATCAAGTTTCCTGAAGATGTTTTCTAGAACAGCTGTAAATATTTTTGGCGATATTGGGTCACCTTGCCGAACGCCTCTTCTTATGGGAAACTTCTCACCATCCCGTTCCAGCCTAATTTTTGCACAGCTCTTCTTGTATATTTCCTTTTCTTTTCCTTTTATTTATTTTATTTTATTAATGATTTGGTGTTGACAGACACTTTAGAATGATTTGGGGTTGACAGACACTTTAGAATGCCAACTCACTCACTCGCCGACGTCTCGGCGCCTGACGAAAAGACGAGTGAGCGAGATGAATATTGTATTGTATGAATAGAACTTGGCTGCTTGCTTGTGTGTGTGTTGTACTCGTAAAGACTTAGTTATACACGTCGGGCTTCGTATGAAAGCTGCAAGAGTTGGTTACCAAGTAAGCAAGCACTGAAAACAGTTTTTAACTGACTTCCAAAAAGGAGGAGGTTATAATTATTATATTCGACTTTATGTATGTTCACCGATTTCTCCGTCAATTGTGGACCTATTTTAAATTGTTTTTTATGTTTGAAAGGGTGTATTCTCGAGTTGGCCCATTGTCATCAAGTTGGAATCAGATGAGAGGATCCCTTGGAAATCGAGGGAACCCTAAAATTTTATAGGCAAAGCTATAGCGATTTGGGTTTTTTTAAAGTAACTTGAGCAAATCTCTCGGAATTCTCATTTGGTAAAGTGGAGCTGATCATGAAGACCACAGATGGCAATCGGAACTACTCAATGATAAATATTTCACGGGTTGCGATTCGATTATCTTTAAATGGTTGCTAAGCAATTTATGCTTGTCACAATGCGTATGGTGAGTGGTCCCAATATCGGGAAAAGCAATATTTTGTAACATATGATGAGCAGTTGAAATTAGGGTTGACAGGGTATGCTCTCGAGGTGGTCCCATTGTCACCAAGTCTGAATCTAAAAAGTGAGAAATAAAAACTTTTACAAAAAAAAAACACGCGACTTCCAAAAAAATAAAAATACAACAAAGTAAAAATAACTTTAATTTCGGAAGTCGGTGTCGTTGGTTCTGCATTTTCGTTTATTGACACCGACTTCCGAAATTAAAGTGCTATTATTCCTATTCCTTGTCTGTGTATGCTTTAAGATTGTGAAACTCACTTCCGCCTAACTTATCAACACAGTATTTTAGTGTAACGTCTGTGTGAAGGTGGCGGTGAAGACGCTGAAAGACGACACGATGGCGCTGAAGGACTTCCTGGAGGAGGCGGCCATCATGAAGGAGATGCGCCATCCCAACCTGGTGCAGCTGCTGGGCGTGTGCACGCGCGAGCCGCCCTTCTACATCCTAACGGAGTTCATGTCGCGCGGCAACCTGCTCGACTACCTGCGCGCCGGCAGCCGCGACGCCGTGCCCGGCGCCGTCGTGCTCATGTACATGGCCACGCAGATCGCGTCCGGCATGAGCTACCTCGAGAGCCGCTCCTTTATACACAGGTACGGCCGCACAGCGCACAGCCTTACTGTTCTGCAGACACAGCCGTAGGCTTAGTAAACTCGATTTCATACGCTTCGCTTTTTGCATTCCATTATACCCTTTCAGACGAAAAAAAAATCATCAAAATCAGACTACTCTGTAAAAAGTTATGCGTGGTCATACATTAAAAATATATATACAGGGTGATTGGAAGATGGGTGCAAAGCTTTAAGGCGAAGATAGTACAGACAATTTAGAACCATTTAAGCCATGGGTGTCTTAGACGAAGTCTTACTACTTTTTTTTTACCAATTTCTTAAGATTTTTTTCGATAATTCCTAAAGTTTTAACTAAACTATTTATTTATGGCCAAATTGAATGATAAACGAATTCATTTTTATTGTATTAAATTAAAGTAATGTGTAAGCAATCTAGCAAAGCATGTTTTAGGCCTCTGTGTCGTTAGACATTTTTTTTACAGACATTTCAAGTTCATAAAAAAAAATTAAATTCATAAATACTTTTTGTAAACCTTATTTAAAATAAAACGGAGCGTGCTTTTTTTGTTCAAACCTTTTTGAACACATGCTTGATAATCGCTCTTTCTATTGAGGTAACATTTACGCGGATATCTTACAAATTATTGAAATTAGGACCTAAAAACCAATTTGAGGGAGAAATTTTAAATTTTAGGCAGTCTAAATAAAACAACATTTGAATTTAATTTATTTATGTTTCATGTTCAAAATTTTGTCCGTGATTTCTAATACAAGCACGGCTCCGTCTTCTCACTTCTGTTGTTGTTATTTTCAACATCATCTCCAGCTTCATTGTTTCAAACTCTGAATTCATTCTCTCTGTCAGCTCTTCGAAGTCTCGTATTTATTTCAACATTCGTATACACCAGCTCCTTGGCCCGGCCCCACACGAAAAAGTCCAGCAGGGTCAGATCTGGTGAGCGAGCGGGCCAAGGGATGGGTCCATCTCTGCCAATCCAGCTGTCAGGAAAGCAATTATTTAAGTGTTCCCCGTGTGTTGTGTGGGTTATGAAAGTTTGTAATGCCCTCCCTAGAAAATTTGCTTTCATACATCCACAAGATTGATTTCAAATTCAAATTTTCTAGGGAGGGCATTACAAACTTTCATAACCTTCATGAATGGGCCGCCAAAGACAACAATCCACATTTTAAGAAGCAGGTGTCGTTTCAGAGGAAATTCTCTGTCAATGTATGGGCTGGAGTAATTTGCAGGACGTTGATTGGGCCCCACTTCTTACCGGAGACTTTCAATGGTGAAAATGATTTGCACTTTCTACAAGTGGATTTACCAGAGCTGATAGAGGAAACCGGTGTCCCGATATTCGAAAGAGACAGTACAGTCATCTTTCAGCAAGACGGCTGTCCAACGCATTGGATGTTAAATGTAAGGGAACACTTAAATAATTGTTTTCCTGACAGCTGGATTGGCAGAGATGGACCCATCCCTTGGCCCGCTCGCTCACCAGATCTGACCCTGCTGGACTTTTTCGTTTACACACGTTTACAACATTCGTATTACGATTACGAGACTAAAACAGATAAATTCATATGGCAGTCGGGGGACCTCTTAGAATAGAAGGTGTTCCACAGAACGGTCCCCCGACTGCCATATGAATTTATCTGTTTTAGTCTCGTTACATAAATTCTTTAAGTCGGGGGTTTTTAAATTATTTTATCCTTTTCCAATTACATTTAAAATTTATTATTATTTGGTGTCGGGGGTTTTTTTAATTTTTTATTTTCATTTCATGCTTTTTGTAGGGACTCCTTAATTTTTGTATTTCATTTCTTTAATTTTCTTGCATTTTAAGATTCAGGTAATTTGGTGTTTAATCAGGTTTTTTATCCGTCAAAAAATAATTATTAATTTAGTGTGGGTTGCATCAATAGCTCCGTTATAGTTTGCGTCAAAGTTAAATTTAATCATAACAATGACCATAGAATCTACTATCCGCTGTTGCACCGTCATATATTTTACATGTTTTACAGTTAAAGTTAAAAGGGTGACAAGTGATAAGACGTCATATTTCCCCAAAATGTACGTGGGTAATTTTTTGACAAGGGCAACATTTCAAGCTTGTTGTCATCACGCTTTCTTTGTTTGACACTAGTGATGTTACTCAGTCATTAATGGTCAGGCACTCGATTGTCTCGATTATGTAAATTAAAAACTCAAGAACAGAATCATAGCAAGATCAAAAATGCAGTAACCGTTCTATATTGGTAATGTACCAAGGTGTTTAAGTCAGTGACTGAGGGAAGGGAGGCCTTTGCCCTGCAGTGGGACAGAAATGGCTGTTAATAATAATAATTCGGCTAAGATTGGCTTTGTTCGACTTTGTAAAGAACTTTTTGTCTTACTCTTCGATCAATAATAGTACCTTACTCACATTCCACTGATTATGAGATTGATCTGATAAAATCAGTGACGATTTAATGACAAATTACACTTTATTATCTGACAGCACTAACCCACAGAACATGTATTTTCTCTTATTAAAACTCTGTGACTCTGCATCACAGTAGGTATTATGACGGTTTATTACACGAAATATATTAATTACCTGGTTTATTTATCCATGAATGATAGTTAACTAGTGTGGCAGTGTTGGTGATATTTATCTAATCGCAACTAAATCGAGTGGCACATCGCGAGAAAATGGACGCGATTCTATATTTATTTCAGTAACGAGTTAAATAAAATCGAGCCGCATCACTATCTGACACTGTCAGAAACACAAGTGTCAAGTGATAATAACATTAATTTTATTTTTCCGTTTCATTCGAATTGCATGAAATTGATATTTCTGTTTTCCTGTATGTAATTGAAGGATTGTATTATTGGAAAATGCATTACAGCATTTACTCCAGAAGGATGTTGTGTTAATTGTTCAGCAAGATTGCAACGCAATGTGCGAAAACATTGCCGAAGACTGCTGCAGATGTGCGGCAACTTGTGAACGCATGGATTCACGAACGCAAATCAAATTATCTGTGCAGTTTAACGAAAGTGCGTATAGACATGCAAGAAAGTATTGAAACTGTTATACATTATGGAGATTTGGATACAGGAATATTTACATTCTATGGCGATTTTCACAGCAAACGCATACTGTGCCTGATGAATGCGGGAAAGAACATTATTTTGCAGTGGATTCCAGCACACCAAAAAGAACAATAATAATATTAGTTAGAAAACGCTTATAACACCGAGCTGCTCTTGCTGGATGCTGTTGCAAGGTTGCAACTGTTTGGTGGGCAGACGTTGGTATAGTTGGCTGTTGTGCACATGTAATGTTGAGCATGCGGTATTTATGTATTTTCATCGGTGGAGCGACCTGCATATTTTTTAGATGAAATATTACCTACTTCTAAGTCGTGTGACGTTGAAATTAATATAAGTAGATACTTACAGTAATAAAAATGCTTTGTTATGTACAATTTATGTGTTTTTTTTTTTAACGTTTGAAAACACCCCTACTCGCTGAGCAGTGGTGTGTCCATCGTAACAGATGCGACTTACAGCTTGTATGTCGTAGGTTTGAACCCAGACAGGCACTTTACTTTGTGTAAATTATTTCATCACCACTGCTCTCAAAACGGTGAAGGAAAACATCGTGAGGAAACCGGCATATCCTAGAACCATAAATTCAGAAGAATACGCAGAAGCATACGCTAGAGCTTAAGTTTCTTTGGCAATTAAAGCAACACAGTGAAGAGCAACAGTGAAGCTAGAACTAAAAATGTAAAAACTGAAATTAGAAATCGATATTCTTCAGTAAAATGTTCTCAGGGGTTCTTGTTTTCAGCAAGGGAGGACCCTTGCTGAAAACAAGAACCCTTGGGAACTAAAAATCCGGAATATGTCCAAAAATTAATTCTCATCACACTTATGAAATCAATCAATGCGATGGTGATTATTTTTCTCTTCCTAACTGGCAAATCGGATTCACTGTCACTATTATCGCTATTAGAGCTTTATTCCCACAATATTTCGCGGAGTAAAGACATACCTAATTTGTTTTAGTAGATACTTTATTCAACAATACAATATTTTTATAGGTTACAACTGCAAAGCAGATGACATTACAATGACACTAACCGTAACTATAGCCCTTAACCGGCCGAAGTTGGCCGATTAATGTTATAGTTAAGTGTGACGTCATTTTAACAATTGTGACAAAACTTAAAACGATGCAACCCGAATTTCGCTTAACCGGAGATTTGACGTCTGTCAAAGCTTTGATTATAGTTAAAAATGGCTTGTTATAGTTATTTATGACGTCATTTTAACAATTCTCAAAACTATGCAACCCGAATTTTTCTTAACCGGAGATTTGACGGCTGTCATGGGATTGGTTATGGTTATAGTTAGCTGATGCAACTCACTCTTATAGTTGAAGAATTAATTTTTAAGGCTAAACAGATTTTTTTGTTTTATTACATAAATCCTTTTTCTGGTTCTATCTGATGTAGAAATACATTTGTTAAGTAGGATAATTCCATTCGTAAAAATGGTCAAACTCAGTGGTCGTAGGTATGTACCAGTCATCACTCCTCTTTCCTCATCAATCTAGGGCATTGATTAGACAAAATAAAAATTTTCAAGTTTTTACTTTTCATTTCGTTCTCTAGTTAATATTCCTCATTCCTTTTCAATATAGTGTGCATTATGGGTACACTACGAAAATACGAAAAACTTTATTCCGAAAGTCACAAAT
Source organism: Oligia strigilis (assembly GCA_951800025.1). NCBI lineage: Eukaryota > Metazoa > Arthropoda > Insecta > Lepidoptera > Noctuidae > Oligia > Oligia strigilis. The sequence continues at coordinate 30,536,847 of OX637540.1, read as the reverse complement.
ACGAATTTCAAAATACCGATTTTCATAATTCCGAATGGTTTAAAATTCCTAATATAACAACTCCGAATTATCATTCATGCTATTTTTATAATTTCGAAATTTCAATATTCCTAACGTTTATAATTATTATTCTCAAAATACCGAATTTCAATAGACCGAAGAACAAAAAGTCCGACTTAATGATAATTCCGAACATCAAAAATACGAATTCCGATTATTAAAATACCGATTAATTAGAATTTCGAAATACAAACGCTTTGTAAAACTGAATAGCAAGACAAATAAACACATATTTTTTATTTTGGTTTAAAGTAACCAAACCGAACCTCGGGGTGCCCTTCGCTCGCTCTTGCATCCTATGTCGACGGAGCCTCGCTTCGCGGGGCCCCTATTTCTGGGTAAAGGGTTTAAAGTAACCTAACCGAACCTCGGGGTGCCCTTCGCTCGCTCTTGCATCCTATGTCGACGGAGCCCCGCGAAGCGGGGCCCCTATTTCTGGGTAAACGGTTTAAAGTAACCTAACCAAACCGAACCTCGGGGTACCCTTCGCTCGCTCTTGCATCCTATGTCGACGGAGCCCCGCTTCGCGGGGTCCCTATTTCTGGGTAAAGGGTTTAAAGTAACCTAACCAAACCGAACCTCGGGGTGCCCTTCGCTCGCTCTTGCATCCTATGTCGACGGAGCCCCGCTTCGCGGGGCCCCTATTTCTGGGTAAAGGTTTTAAAGTAACCTAACCAAACCGAACCTCGGGGTGCCCTTCGCTCGCTCTTGCATCCTACGTCGCCTATCGACCGACAGCAACCATGCAACCGATGTCACCCGAAGGGTTTGTCCTATCGCGTGTAGGGAGAACTCGTTTGGCCTAGGTGAAACTAGTTCATCCTAAAATCGTTAAGAATAAAAAGTTACATAAAGATTTTGAATTTATATACGTAACTGAATATTATACTAATTGAATCAGAATCCTAATTTTAGCAGGTTATTCGGAAAATTGAAAATCGGAATGTCGTTTTTCGGACCGAGAACCCATCGAGCATTTGATTCTTCGAACATAATATGTTCGAAGAATCAAATGCTCGATTTGTTTGTTTTCCGATTTTCATATTATGAAAATCGGAAAACAAACAAATCGCATTTATGACTTTCGGTAAAATAAATTTCGTGATTTTTAATAATAGACATTATATTTCTTCTTATTATTCTTAGGTATTATGAAATTCGGACTTTTGAAAATCTGAACTTCGAAATTCGGAATAAAATATTTCGGAATATTTGTGTGTTCCCGTGCATTATTCTACTTGTCAAGCCCTTGCATTTGATAGGTACCTATATTGATGGAGTTGTGCAAAAAAAATGTAATTCGCCATTTTGTGGTGGCGGCCATCTTCGATTTAAAATTTGTAATAGTTTATAGTATTCTACTAGTCAAGCCCTTTCGTTTGATACCCATATTGAGGGTGTTGTGAAAAAAAAATATAATTCGCCACTTTATGGTGGCTGCCATCTTGGATTTGAAATTTATCATAGTGTACAATATTCTACTATTCAAGCCCTTTCATTTGATACCCATATTGAGGGAGTTGTGAAAAAATATGTAATCCGCCATTTTGTGGCGGCGACCGACCATCTTGTACCGATTTTCATCAAACATAGCTAAGAACACTCCCGACTAATACACCTTTCAAACAAAAAAACAAAATCAAAATCGGTTCATCCGTTCGGGAGCGACGATGCCACAGACAGACACACACACACACAGACACGTCAAACTTATAACACCCCGTCGTTTTTACGTCGGGGGTTAAAAAATAGAAAAAAAAACATTAAATATGGGGGTCCCCCATACTTAGAACTGAAACTCAAATTTTTTTTTTCATCAAACCCATACGTGTGGGGTATCTATGGATAGGTCTTCAAAAATGATATTAGGGTTTCCAATATCATTTTTTTCTAAACTGAATAGTTTGCGCGAGAGACACTTCCAAAGTGGTAAAATGTGTGTCCCCCCCCTGTAACTTCTAAAATAAGAGAAAACTAAAAAAAAATATGTGATGTACTTACATTACCATGTAAACTTCCATCGAAAATTGGTTTGAACGAGATCTAGTAAGTAGCTCGCCGGTGAAAATTTAAAAACATATGATGGTACGGAACCCTCGGTGCGCGAGTCCGACTCGCTCTTGCCCGGTTTTTTTTGCTTCGTGTCGGAACGTGTTCTCGAAAATGGAGAAAAACGAAGTGCGAGCCGTTATTAAATACCTCTGTTTAAAAAAGTTAACGACGCAAGAGATTCATTGTGATTTGGATGCAACATTAGGAGAGTCTGCTCCGCCGTATTCCACTATCGCAAGGTGGGCTTCTCAATTTCGAGTAGGGAGAACGAGCACGGAAGACGAACATCGTTGCGGCCGTTCATCGACGTCAGTCACCCAAGAAAATGTTGCGAAAGTCGAGAAAATTGTATTGAGCGATCGAAGAGTTACCATCCGATACTTAATTCAAGAAACGGGCATTTCATATGGAAGTATTCAATCCTTAATGAAAAAATCTTTGAATAAGAGAAACATGACCTAAATAACTAGAGAAGCAAACCTCATTAAAATGTGTCAAAAAAATGTAACCACTATTTAAACGCTACGACGCGACGTAGCTTTGAAACCACTACACATTTAAAAGTAAACATAGGTACATCTGTTTTACTTACACAAGTCGCAAGAATAATACCGTCGCTTAGATTAGACAAAGACCGCAATATAAACATGCAATGGCGGGATGGGGTTGCCTAGCCATGCGAGATTTTACCCAAATTTTTAAGCCATAAAAACGCTAAAAAAACATTAAACGATATGAACGTTATATTTGAAATATGTATTTAAATATTTAAAAACAATTATTTTTATGTTAAGTACAATGTTATTTTTTTGTTACACATTGTCACACATTTAGTTTTATAAAATATTTTAAATCACTTATTCTATAAATTAAAAACTCCCACATAATGTGGGAAACTAAAACTAAGTTTTTAGTGGTAACACTGAACCTAATTTACAAAATTCTACATTTTATTTATTTTCATTGCGTTAATTTAATCGCACTCCCACTACGCATTTACCCATTTTGGCGGTAATTTTTTGTCGCGTGTCACTCGGCTAACTTCGGTTGGCGTCACACAGAGCATTGAACTGACATTAGGTACGATTGTGGCTGTGGTCTTGATCCCAGTGGCAACGCCTTGGCGCGGTAATTACTAATCTAGTGTAACATATTTATATATCAATGATGAGAAAAGTCTCCGCAAGATGGGTGCCGAGAATGTTAACCGACAGTCAGAAACAAAATCGACTTGACATTTCGAAGATATTGTTGGACAAGTTTCAAGAAGATTCTGAAAACTTTTCGTCTCGTTTCGGAACAATGGACGAAACATGGGTCCATCATTTTGATACCGAGACAAAACAGCAATCTTCGCAATGGAAACGGCCATCATCACCGACCCCGAAGAAGTTTCGTGCCGTGGCATCGGCTGGCAAGGTTATGGCCTCAATATTTTGGGACTCAGAAGGGATATTGTTGATTGATGACCTGGAGCGTGGAACCACTATTACAGGCCAATATTATGCAGCTTTAATTCCCAAGTTGTGGAATGCCATCAAAGAGAAAAGGAGAGGGAAACTTCGAAGGGGCGTGCTGTTTCATCACAACAACGCACCCGCGCACAGGTCGGCAGTTGCGATGGCTGCCATTCAGCAAGCTAGCTTCGAATTGGTTGACCACCAGATTGGTTATTCACCAGATCTGGCGCCTAGCGATTTTTATCTGTTCCCCAAATTGAAAGAATACTTAAGGGGAAACAGGTACGAAGACGATAACGAGGTGATGGATGCCGTGGAGAGCAGGACCAAGACAAAACTTTTTTTTTGAAAGGGATTGAAGCCTTGGAAAAGCGCTGGACTCGGTGTGTAGAGAGACTCGGAGACTATGTAGAAAAATAAATTATTAAGTTATCAATTTCTATCTCATTCTCAGTGGCGTGCCTAGGGGTCAAAATTAGGGCAAGCCCACAGATTTTCAAGGTATAAAAAAAACGCCCAACTGAGGGATTGGCTGATTTTCTTGTTGTTAATGGTTCTTAGTAGTACTAACATCATTATTATAATTTTGGTAAGAAAACCTTTAAAATACGAAGACCAGGTACTACTTATTTCAAGCATCAGTACGTAATTGTCATAAGCGCCATCTATACTAATGAATGCGTAAAATAAATGAACCACAGCGCTTAGCCGGACCTTTTTTCATTTTGCTTGTCACTTGCAAAATTTGTTCAATCAAAATACACTAGATGGCCTCCAAATTTTATTATCGATTTATTGTTATTTTCTCATACGCATTATTTTATGAATTAGGTACCTACTTACATTTTTAAAGTCAATTGATAATTTTAACATGAGCCACTACATAGGTTTGTCATATCATATTCATACCTAATAAACGATCGAATGAGTAGGTACCTATTTTATTTATTCTGTCTTCTTGACTGACAAAAATACTTGTTTTTATTTTCGAGAAGTACCTACCGACAGCCCGACAGTAATTTAAGATTGGCTACGGTGAAGTAAAGAGTTATTTATTGGCAGAAAATTGTAGAAAACTCAATGTATTTACGTACCTTTTCGATGACAGATTCCGAACACATAATGATAAAAGAACACTATATTCATTAAGAGCCTATACTACCTCAAATGGCTTAGCATGATCCTCCGTTATGTCGAAAATACTGCAGCATTAATTTTGAAATAAATATATGCTAAAGTTGAGGATTAATGTAAGGTCTTATGTTAGATGAAAACACGATTCCATAAAATTTTCTCGATAGAAAAAAATTCCAAAGTTACCTCCAAACCGAACAATAAACCGCTGTTATTCAAAAAATACTTCAAATTAGATCATGAAACTTTGCATACTAACTGAACTAACTATAAAGCAGGTCTTATGTTAGTTAGTTTTTTTGAATTACCTTTATTTTCACCGTAAAAAGCAAATACCTAAACTATTGGCGCTGCCTTCCGCCCAGCACCGCACTCTGTCTCGCTTTCACACAGTCCGCGAGCAGTATCGTGCGAGCGAGATAAAGAGTGAATTTTAGCTGAGGTAGTATAGGCTCTTAAGGCTGCACCGAGCGCACAGTGGCGCCCTCATCGTTTGTTTGGTTATTTATTTTATTTTAGAATGAAAATGCAGAAAATAAGCACTTTAAGTTGTGCTCCACAAGATTATACGTTAATATTATTATAAACGGTAGTTTTAAATTGTTTAGTTTTATTATAATCACTAAAACGGATAATAGTGGCCACTATTTTCCGTTTTAGTGATTATAATAAAACAAACGATGAGGGCGCCACTGTGCGCTCGGTGCAGCCTTAACCATTTACAAAATCATAGGGAATGACATCACCAATCACCACAATCAATATTTTTTTCAAATAATAAAACTAATTCTCAAAGTATTCAAAACTTCAAAACAATAACAATTTGTTTGAGTCGCGTCGTGGCATCGACTCATCGCGCCCGCCACACGTGCTTTCGCAACTAACTTTACGCGGGTCAACGCAACGCGCGGATAGTGCATTTGCGCGAACTTCATGCCTCACAAAAGCCTGGCTTTTCATTTCATAGAACTCTGTGTATAAGTACTTACCAATTACTTCAAAATCAACCGAAGATGGTGTTATTTGCAGATGACACATCGTTAATCTTTAAAATAGACCGACGGTCACAAAATCTTGACGACGTGAATAACTCTATTCTTCAGGTCCAAGATTGGTTTACGGTAAATAATTTAGTACTTAATGAAAAAAAAACCAAATGCATTAGATTTAAATTACCGAATGTTAGAAGTAGCGAATGTGAAATCATATTGAATGGCCAAAAACTAGAATTTATTGATCAGACAGTTTTCCTAGGAATCACGCTAGACGAGAAATTACAATGGGGACCTCATATAACATCTATTGCGGGGCGGCTAAGCTCCGCCGCTTATGCTGTTAGAAAGATAAGACAGTTAACAGATGTAGAAACCGCGCGTTTGGTCTATTTTAGTTACTTCCACAGTATTATGTCATATGGCATTTTACTATGGGGTCGGGCTGCTGACATTGAATCCATTTTTATTTTACAAAAGAGAGCTGTCAGAGCCATTTACAATCTACGTCGTCGCGAATCTCTTAGGGAACTATTTAAAAAGGTTAATATCATGACGGTACCTTGCCAATTCATTTATGAAAATATTATGTATGTAAGAAAAAATCAACATCTTTTTAATAAAATAAGTGATAGGCATAATTTTAATACTAGAAATAAAGATAAATTAGATCAACCTTTTTTTAGATTATCTAAAGTACATACATCTTTTATGGGGTACTGTGTTAAATGCTACAACAAAATACCTTGTGACATATTGCAATTAAATGAAAGAAAAGGACATTGTCAAAAATGGCCTATGAATCGGCACGTATGAAACCTTTAAAATAATTACTAGTTTTTATTATAATTTACATTACAATTATTACAATATAACGGACACTTCATAATTAAGAAAACATTTTAAAAAGTAATTCAGTTGGGTCTTATTCCCCGGCGTCATTATTTTTTGTATCAATTTGACGTTTTGAACAGGCAAGGGTATTTTAGCTCATTCAGCCAAGTCTTTGCGCGCAGCGGAGTGTAATTACAAAACTCAACACCCTCAGCGCTTGATCTATGAATAATCTTTTTAGTTAAAAACAGAATAAAGAGCTTGAAAGCAGTGTGTAAAACGAGCTACATCGACACTGACAGTCGATGATTTGATAGATGACACTTTGACAATTGATAGTAATGACAGTCGGTCTCTGCGTTCCGAGTTGGGAAATAATCGATTTGAGCGTGCTTAAACCCGTACCGAATTAGCGTGAGCGCGATAACGATGTCCCGTTAATCGTCATCGATGACGTCACGACATGCGCCATCTTGCGACGCCGACCATGCCTTTTAATAATATCACCGTGAGCGCTGTCAAAATTGACAGAGTGTGTGTGTGTAGATGTGTCAGAGTGTGTTTTGTTTTGAGTTGCATCATATCTTTAAATTAAACTAACGTGGCATTTTCGAAATTGTGCTTCTGACTGACAGTCGCCATCTAACCAAAAGAAGAAGAAATGTGGTGTTTACACAAAGAAATACTGTAATAATATCGTTTTGACATTAAGTAAGTACTGTGAGCGCGTTCACGAGCGTTCCGTATTCTTGAATAGCTCTCAGCTGTCATAATAGTAATACTTAGACAAAGAAAAGTATAGACGGCGGGTAGCTCCATTTCATTTCCACAAGAAAAGAATATAGTATTGAGTTATTATAAGTAACAGAAAAGGATAAAGCTATACTATTTCCGTCTCTCAGTGCGTGCCAGTTTTTTCAAGGCAGCTACATAAGTAGCCAATGTTAGTTAAGTTAGTTTTTTGTCTCATGTGTGGCCACGCTACCCGATGCTCTATAGCTTTCTTACTCTAAGTGGTAATATCTAAATCGGAAAGAAGTAAGACAAAGTAATATAAGTAGCTAAAACTATTTATTTGCATGCCTTAGTTAAGGTAGTTAGTACAGGATCATTTTATTAAACTTAACATCTGTAACTTGTACCTACTTTCTGTGCAAATAAAGAACTAAGTATTCTATTCTATTCTAACGCTTATGAGATGCTGTGAGTGCTGTGAGCGATTATATCCACAGAGCATGTAACACTCTAACGCTTATGAGATGCTGTGAGTGCTGTGAGCGATTATATCCACAGAGCATGTAACACGTTTATTATAGCTAATTCGGAATGCGGCCTAAGAACGACGACTTGGCATTGTAATGTAATGAATGAACGTTAATTATAACCTCAAAATCCGAAAGTATTTTGGCTTTTTTACAATTCTCAGAAGTGTCCGTGATTTTAATTTAGTTTCAATCGAATATATGCATTATTTAGAACACAGAAAGTATATTCACGTTACTGCCGGTTCTTAGGCAAACGATGTATGGACGGCGAACAATCTCCTTTAAAACTCATATTAAAAGTACACTTTGTAAACAAGGATATTACAAATTAGAGGATTATATCCAAGATAAGAATGTTTGGAAACATGCTGGTCCTGCTCCATAGGACAATCTAAAAGTCTAGACAAAATCAAACTTGTTCCTAATTTAATTTATATATATATTTTTAATTATGACATCTTATTCTAATTCATTTTTACAATCTGCGACTACAGTGGCTCACACACTTGTTAAAGTTCAACTACTTTTGCATTTTTTTTTTAAATAACTTGTAAATATGTGAGCACCATGTACGAGGGTGAATCAAAAAATTCTTGGAATCAATATTAAAAAATGCCAAGATTTAAACAAAAATATTTTATTTTTCTACATAATCTTCCTCCAATGCAATGCATTTAGAATAACGCGTTTCTAACTTTCTTATTCCTTGTGAAAAAAAATGTTTTTCTTGACTCTCGAAAAACTCCTCTACGGCAGCCATAACCGCGTCATTATCGTGAAATTTTGTTCCACGAATTTCTTCTTTTAATTTTGGGAATAAGTGGAAATCACTTGGGGCTAAGTCCGGTGAATATGGTGGGTGGTTAAGGAGGTTGAAGCCAGCACAGCGGATTGCATTGAGCGCAACTTCTGATCGGTGAGCAGGAGCGTTATCTTGAAGAAACAGCACGCCCAATGACAGTTTTCCACGACGTTTTTCTTTAATCGCTTCACGCACTTTCGGGATTAAATTTGCATAATAGGGTCCAGTAATCGTCTGGCCTTTTGGCATGTAATCAATAAAAAGGATTCCTTCACTATCCCAGAATACTGAGGCCATAACTTTGCCAGCGGTAGGAGCAACTCGAAATTTCTTAATGGATGGAAAGGATGGTCGTTTCCAAGACATGCTTTGTCTCTTTGATTCAGGATCGAAATGGTGGACCCACGTTTCATCCATAGTAACAAGGCGACGGCAAAAATTATCCGAATCACGCTGGAACATTTCGAAATTACGCTTACAAATTTCCAAACGTCGCTTTTTGTTTTCGTCGGTTAACATTCGTGGCACCCATCTTGCCGACACTTTTTTAAACCCCAGTGAATCAATTAAAATGGATTGAGCGCTACCAAATGATATCTTTAGGATCTCAGCTATATGTTTTATAGTTATTCTTCTGTCTTCCAAAACCAGACTCTCAGCCTTTTTGACATTTTCTTCCGTAACGGAGGTTGAAGGTCGCCCAGAACGCGGGTCATCTTTACAGCTTGATCTACCTCTTTTAAATTCAGCCAGCCAGTACGCAACCGTAGAATAGGGTACAGCATCATCCCCTAATGTCTGCTGAATGTCCGAAAAAATTTCCTTCGTAGACATTTTTTTCAAACTGAGATATTTTATCACCGCACGTAACTCACTTTTATCCATAATTTCGGGTTTTTATCAACTCGTTGCACAAAACAATTTATTACATGCGAACGAACTGACAAAAACAAGTGACAGTTTGCATAAATATTGTGTAATAGACACTCTTAAATTTGAATATCGAACTTCTCCCAAAAAGGTTTTATATATATGCATTTCTAAGAACTTTTTGATTCACCCTAGTATCTATCACTGATTTGATTTACCTGTCATTGCTTAATTTTTAATTCTTTTTACCTTTTGTGGTAGACTAATTTTATTATGGGTGCATCGTGTTCACATATAATTTTTATTATGTATACAAGACCTTGTAAAACATTTTTAAAAGAGTAACGGTGGAGTTTCTTGCCCATTCTTCTCCATACGAAAACTACCTTTTCGAATGGGCGACTAGAATCATTTCTATTTAGTTTTTTTTTGACGTTCAAAAGTGCCTTTAATGTGCCTATTTGAAATAAATGATTTGACTTTGACTTTGACTTATCAACAAATGTAAACGTTTCTATAGCAATTTGTATGCGAAAACTGCGAGACAGAGAAAGGAAAGGCAAGCCAGGTAAAAGCCAGACTAAGTGTGAGCGAGATGGCGCATTTGAACGCATTGTATAGCGTTTAGAGCCGAATTCCGAATTTGGCGCGAACCTAGCCCAAAGTTAGCGCTAGTTCGGATTTCGAAATTGTATTCTATTTCATGAATGTTGGTTTTTTGAATATATTTTTTATTGTTGTGAATTATGATTTTATTAGGGCAAGCCGGGCTTTTCTGCTTCTATGAAGGTACCGCCACTGCTCATTCTCACTACTTTTTGATCCCTCCTCGTTTAAACAACGTGTTACAAAATACCCCGTAAAAAATATAATTAAATGATAAATGATTTATATGTAGGTTTGTACTTTTACACGTCAATAAATTAATTATCAAAGTCAAAAATTTTGTCAACCCTAGTAAGCTGTCATGTCAGGGAACCAGATTATTTAACAGAAAGGCCTACGTACCTATTTTACCTAATAATTGTCTACTATAATAAAAAAAAAAAAAATCATTCATAAATGTTTGCTACCTCAATACAAGGATGTCATTATAATTAAGTACTGGCTTCAAAAAATGTCTAGTTGGAAAAAAAATATGTTGTCAATTTCAAATCTTTTAAAATTTTGTCGTTCCGCGAATTAGGTAGAAATGTAGGTACATTCTGCGTAGTTTACTCTTTAATTTTACTGAAATAGGGTTTGCACATCAGTGAAAATAATAATATTGTTTTTATTTTTTTGGGGTATGTTATACAGCGTTATTACGGTTCTTAAATATTGTGAATGGACTCGTTATAAGGCCCCAATAACCTCCTTTCGGCTTTACGGGTAGTTTTGTAACACCCTGTATATACGCGTACGTCGACTTGAAAACCCTCCTCCTTTTTTGAAGTCGGTTATAAATAAAATAAAGTTAAAAATTAAGGGGCTTACAGGACCTAAATGCAAAAAACGCGTGTTTTAGAAACAATAAAAGTATATGATTGACTACAGTAAACAAAATCAGAAAAATATTATGATATTCTTTAGGATATAATGCTAGGTTGATAGTGTGTTGAAAACATAATACAACTAATTTGATACGATAGAAAAAAAATCATGAAGATACCTCTAAAAACTTTCTTTTTACAATAAAAACCATACTAATATACATACAATCATTCTGATTTTTTGTCAGATTATTCTACAAGCAACATACTAAAACATGTTTTAATTGTTTAGTCCAAACAATAGATTTTTTGTAATAAAATAATTGCTTCATATTTTGCGCAATAAATTACCAGCGTTGTGTCATCGCGCTTCTCTTTCTTTTCTATGCAGTCCGACAGTGAACGTGCTTTAGGTCATCTCAGTCCCTTAAAGGAAGTTTTAATATTTGTGGCTGTCAACCATTCTACAGTACCATCAAACCATCTTGCTGTTAACTAAGCTATTGCCACTATGAATCGTCATGATGAGTCACGCTTTGCGAGCGCAACAAAGAGGAGCCACGAGCACTTGTCCGGGGCATGCGGGCCCCGCGCCCAACTGCCGCGCCGCCCTGCTAGGTACAAGAATATCCTTTCCGCAAACAGATACGGTATACGACGTTCGGAGCGTCATTACATAAAGTTCTTAGGATCTGGTGACCATCGATACGTGAATGTGTATCTGATGCCTGGACAGACTTCACGGCCTCGTCGGTGTTGGGCCTGTTGAGTCATGTACTAGTGTGAGCTGTCACTTTGTGAAATAACAAGCTCGTAGATTCATCTATGGCGTTGCATGTAGATTAATGCTATTTATTATAATTATGTTTCTCAAAAGGTAAACAGCGTTTGTCAATGGTATGGATGAATAGGCCAAGTTCAGTTGGTTAACGCGATGGAGCCGGCCGCGCGCTGCCCGCGCCACGCGCCAGGTGTAAACATAACGTAACTCGCTCAATAAACCAATTGTTTTTATTTTCTTATCGAGTGCGAACGAGAGTTGTTTGAAAATAGAAAATTCAACACAATGTATGTGTACAATAACACAAACTATAACATAAAATGGCGAAAAGCAGTGTATTGAATTATGTCATCAGTTTCACTAAGATATTACGTCGAAGGAACATTGAAATAGTTTGGTTGCTGATCGTACAGTCACGAGCACTATTATGTCATCAGTTTCACTAAGATACTACGTCGAAGGAACATTGAACTAGTTTGGTTGCTGATCGTACAGTCACGAGCACTATTATGTCATCAGTTTCACTAAGATACTACGTCGAAGGAACATTGAACTAGTTTGGTTGCTGATCGTACAGTCACGAGCACTATTATGTCATCAGTTTCACTAAGATACTACGTCGAAGGAACATTGAACTAGTTTGGTTGCTGATCGTACAGTCACGAGCACTATTATGTCATCAGTTTCACTAAGATATTACGTCGAAGGAACATTGAACTAGTTTGGTTGCTGATCGTACAGTCACAAGCACTATTATGTCATCAGTTTCACTAAGATATTACGTCGAAGGAACATTGAACAAGTTTGGTTGCTGATCGTACAGTCACGAGCACTATTATGTCATCAGTTTCACTAAGATACTACGTCGAAGGAACATTGAACTAGTTTGGTTGCTGATCGTACAGTCACGAGCACTATTATGTCATCAGTTTCACTAAGATACTACGTCGAAGGAACATTGAACTAGTTTGGTTGCTGATCGTACAGTCACGAGCACTATTATGTCATCAGTTTCACTAAGATACTACGTCGAAGGAACATTGAACTAGTTTGGTTGCTGATCGTACAGTCACGAGCACTATTATGTCATCAGTTTCACTAAGATACTACGTCGAAGGAACATTGAACTAGTTTTGTTGCTGATCGTACAGTCACGAGCACTATTATGTCATCAGTTTCACTAAGATATTACGTCGAAGGAACATTGAACTAGTTTGGTTGCTGATCGTACAGTTACGAGCACTATTATGTCATCAGTTTCACTAAGATATTACGTCGAAGGAACATTGAACTAGTTTGGTTGCTGATCGTACAGTCACGAGCACTATTATGTCATCAGTTTCACTAAGATATTACGTCGAAGGAACATTGAACAAGTTTGGTTGCTGATCGTACAGTCACGAGCACTATTATGTCATCAGTTTCACTAAGATATTACGTCGAAGGAACATTGAACTAGTTTGGTTGCTGATCGTACAGTCACGAGCACTATTATGTCATCAGTTTCACTAAGATATTACGTCGAAGGAACATTGAACAAGTTTGGTTGCTGATCGTACAGTCACGAGCACTATTATGTCATCAGTTTCACTAAGATACTACGTCGAAGGAACATTGAACTAGTTTGGTTGCTGATCGTACAGTCACGAGCACTATTATGTCATCAGTTTCACTAAGATACTACGTCGAAGGAACATTGAACTAGTTTGGTTGCTGATCGTACAGTCACGAGCACTATTATGTCATCAGTTTCACTAAGATACTACGTCGAAGGAACATTGAACTAGTTTGGTTGCTGATCGTACAGTCACGAGCACTATTATGTCATCAGTTTCACTAAGATACTACGTCGAAGGAACATTGAACTAGTTTGGTTGCTGATCGTACAGTCACGAGCACTATTATGTCATCAGTTTCACTAAGATACTACGTCGAAGGAACATTGAACTAGTTTGGTTGCTGATCGTACAGTCACGAGCACTATTATGTCATCAGTTTCACTAAGATATTACGTCGAAGGAACATTGAACTAGTTTGGTTGCTGATCGTACAGTCACAAGCACTATTATGTCATCAGTTTCACTAAGATATTACGTCGAAGGAACATTGAACAAGTTTGGTTGCTGATCGTACAGTCACGAGCACTATTATGTCATCAGTTTCACTAAGATACTACGTCGAAGGAACATTGAACTAGTTTGGTTGCTGATCGTACAGTCACGAGCACTATTATGTCATCAGTTTCACTAAGATACTACGTCGAAGGAACATTGAACTAGTTTGGTTGCTGATCGTACAGTCACGAGCACTATTATGTCATCAGTTTCACTAAGATACTACGTCGAAGGAACATTGAACTAGTTTGGTTGCTGATCGTACAGTCACGAGCACTATTATGTCATCAGTTTCACTAAGATACTACGTCGAAGGAACATTGAACTAGTTTTGTTGCTGATCGTACAGTCACGAGCACTATTATGTCATCAGTTTCACTAAGATATTACGTCGAAGGAACATTGAACTAGTTTGGTTGCTGATCGTACAGTTACGAGCACTATTATGTCATCAGTTTCACTAAGATATTACGTCGAAGGAACATTGAACTAGTTTGGTTGCTGATCGTACAGTCACGAGCACTATTATGTCATCAGTTTCACTAAGATATTACGTCGAAGGAACATTGAACAAGTTTGGTTGCTGATCGTACAGTCACGAGCACTATTATGTCATCAGTTTCACTAAGATATTACGTCGAAGGAACATTGAACTAGTTTGGTTGCTGATCGTACAGTCACGAGCACTATTATGTCATCAGTTTCACTAAGATATTACGTCGAAGGAACATTGAACAAGTTTGGTTGCTGATCGTACAGTCACGAGCACTATTATGTCATCAGTTTCACTAAGATACTACGTCGAAGGAACATTGAACTAGTTTGGTTGCTGATCGTACAGTCACGAGCACTATTATGTCATCAGTTTCACTAAGATACTACGTCGAAGGAACATTGAACTAGTTTGGTTGCTGATCGTACAGTCACGAGCACTATTATGTCATCAGTTTCACTAAGATACTACGTCGAAGGAACATTGAACTAGTTTGGTTGCTGATCGTACAGTCACGAGCACTATTATGTCATCAGTTTCACTAAGATACTACGTCGAAGGAACATTGAACTAGTTTGGTTGCTGATCGTACAGTCACGAGCACTATTATGTCATCAGTTTCACTAAGATACTACGTCGAAGGAACATTGAACTAGTTTGGTTGCTGATCGTACAGTCACGAGCACTATTATGTCATCAGTTTCACTAAGATACTACGTCGAAGGAACATTGAACTAGTTTTGTTGCTGATCGTACAGTCACGAGCACTATTATGTCATCAGTTTCACTAAGATACTACGTCGAAGGAACATTGAACTAGTTTTGTTGCTGATCGTACAGTCACGAGCACTATTATGAATACACACTTAGCATCTTTTAAAATGTGATTTCCTCGTGCTATTTTCATTGTACACATAATATTTTAAAACCCATGTTATTTTGAATTAGTTCTTAAAATCTCGTAGTGTAAACGTTATTCGGAACGGAACTTCAACAGAAGTGTCGCCCTTCAGCGATTGAAATAACCTTCTGCGGGTTGCTATGCGATTGGGGCAAGTAGCTCAGATGGAAATATCCCCCTCCTACATTCGCGATATTTACCGATTGCCTGGGAAACCTGGCCAAACAAGATCCATATTTATTGAATTTTCTACTGTTTATTACAAAAATAATTTTCTAACAGCTGTACGTAACTACAACAAAGGACGATGTGTCGAGGAGAAATTAAATACAGAGAACCTGGGCCTTGCGGGAGAACGAAAACCAATCTATGTTGAAGAATACCTGACCCCAACATTTAAAAGGCTGTTTTACCTTGCCCGTGACTTCGCTAAACGAAATGCATATACATTCTGCTGGATTTCTAACGGAAAACTTCTTTTACGCAAAAACCCTGATACAAAGGAATCACACATGGTAAAAACTGAACAGTATTTGTTAGATTTAGAATTAAAAAAGTGACTATCTTCCTATCACTTATTTTGTTACTGTATATCTTTTAACATTTCGCTTAATTATCTTAATATATTTCTTATATCTTATTGTAAATTGAATAATGATAAGACAGAATCATGTCTATTTGAAATTCAAATGAACTTTAACCAATTAAACTTCACATCGATAATAAATATACCTGACTATAGTAATAGTGAGATTTACACTGTGGCTAACATTTCCTTTTTAATGCAACTGCAACGTCAACCGATATGAGTAATCAGCTCTAAAATTATTATAATTCGTTATTACTGCACTACATCGGTCACGTTGAATTTATACGTTATAAAATTGTTTAAAAATGACGGATAACATAAATAATGCTGCCAATGCGATTGATAAGTTTATAGTTGCTAACTCCCATATTTGTACACCGGACAAATGTATAGGGCTTATTGCGGATCCTAACACCCATCTTAAAATTATACATATTAATATCAGAAGTATAAATAAAAATTTAGACCAATTCATAACCATGCTGTCTATGATCAAATTTGAGTTCGACCTAATTATACTTTCCGAGTGCTGGCTAAAAGGATCAGGCCCACCACCTTATCTCGATAATTACACATCTCATGCTACAACCAACAATCTGACACAAAACGATGGAGTTGTAATGTACTCTAGGAACGGACTAGGATGTACCATATCTGAACCACCGTTTTACAATACTGCTATAATCGGGCTTTACCGATCACCATCTCGTTTAGACCTAACCAAAATTTTATCAGAGTCTTGAAACACAAATGTCTAATTTAAAATCATTCAAAAATATAGCTGTGATAGGAGATCTTAATGTCGATATAAAAGAGAGCAATAATATCGATCGGAACGCGAGCGACTATTTACTATTTACAGCTTCGTTAGGCCTATTGCCCAAGCCTCGGAAATTGCCTTGATCATATTTTAGTAAAATCCAACGGTACGGCAGAAGTTATCATATTAGACACCCATATAGCTGACCATCTTCCCGTCGTTTTATGCATAAAAGAGACCAAGAAACTATATCTGGATACCAATAGGATCATAACGCTCCTAGACTATTCCTCTATCAAAGCAGACATTGACCAAAGTGATTTTAATTTGGTTTTGAATGAAACTGACGCGAATATTGCCACCGATAATTTGATCTCGGTTATTAATAACGTAATAATAAAGCACACAACTCAGGAAAAAGTTAGTAGGCGTACTCGTATTCTGAAACCGTGGATCACTAAAGGATTGCTTCGATGTATATGGAACCGCGATAGAATGCACCTTAATCTAAGGAAAAATCTTGATAACACAATCCTTCAAACGACATATAAAAGATACCGAAACTTTTGCGATGCGCTGTTCAGAAAGTTAAAACTTGAGTATGAAAAAGGTCAGTTTACTAAAGCTCAAAACAGTCCGAAAGCAATATGGGATGTTGTAAACCGAATCTGAGGTAGGAAATGTCAGTCACAGCCAGCAAGGGAACTATTAAAATTATCAGCTGATGCTAAATTGTCAACAAACTGTATCAACAAATACTTTGTCAACATTGGGAAGGACCTGGCTGCGAAGCTGGTTCCACCTGATAATTCGCCAGTACCCCGCCACGCCAAGGAAGATATATCACAGCACAACTCTCTCGGGATACTGCCGGTGAGTCATGAACAAGTGGCAGCGATCATTGGTTCACTTCGTAATAACTGTGCAACGGGCTGGGATAATATTCCAGCCTTGGTAATTAAGCTCTCACAGGAAGTGTTGGTACCACCTATCACGCACATTTGCAATGTCTCTATTGCCACCGGCGTATTTCCTAACAGCCTAAAAAAAGCTATAGTGACTCCTGTGTATAAGGGTGGGGACAGAGAGCGACTTACGAACTATAGGCCTATTTCTGTACTGAGTGCATTGTCGAAGATACTAGAAAAAATACTTAATAATTGCTTGACTAATTATCTCACCAAATTTAACATTATATCAGAAAACCAGTATGGATTTAGGTCTGGTGTGTCAACTGAAGATGCTGTAACCAATTTCAGTGCCATGGTGGCCAATAAACTGGACAAGAGCTACAGGTGCTACGGTTTATTCCTGGATATATCAAAAGCTTTTGATACGGTCTCTGTCAATTCAATTCAATTCATTTATTGCATCAAATATGGTAGGTACATTAAGTTCATAGATAAAAATATTAAGTAACACACATTTGGCCAATATTTAGCATGCAATAGTACAATTTTTACCTTTAAGATTTTCATTATTACGTAACTACATTTTGTCAATTTATGTATCTACTTAACAGTTATCTATATCTGTGCTTTATTGTATAGAATTTACAGGGACACTTTTGAAAGAACTCATCTATCGAATAAAAACATTCTTGTAACAACCACTTCCGCAACGCAACACAAAACTTATTGAAGGGTAATTGAGTAATTGACTTAGGCAAAGCATTGTAAATATGGGGAGCCATGTAAACGCAGCTCCGCCGAAAAAGTTCTAGCTTTGGAACGGGCATTTCAAAATCTAAATGTGTAATTTTCCTTTTATTTGTGTTATCTTTCCGTTCAAATAGTTCAAGATTGGACCTCACAAACCTGGCAATTTCGTAAATATAAATGCATGGGACAGTCAATAGATTGTGCGACTCGAATATAGGCCTGCATGAGTCAGACCACTGCATTTTGAATATTGCACGAATACATTTTTTTTGGGCGATGAAGATCTTCGCCATTTCGGAAGAGTTTCCCCACACTACTATACCGTATCGTATTAGTGAGCAGACGTATGCGTGATACACCATTAGGGCGGTACGCAAAGATGTGATATTATTAATTCTTTTTAAGGCAAATACGAACTGATTAATTTTTTTAGAAATTATTTCGATGTGATTCTTCCAAGTAAAATGCTCATCAAGTGTTACACCCAGGAATTTTGCACTACGTACCTGTTCTATATTATTATTGTTAAGTGCAACATTAAGGCGTACAGGTTTACTTTTAAATGTTTTGCAATAAAGCACATTCGTTTTGGAAATATTTATTTTTAATTTATTAATATCTAACCATTTTATAATGTCATTTAATGCTTGCTTAATTACAATGTCAATTTTTTGTAAATTTTTACATTTAATAATAATAGTGGTGTCATCGGCGAACAATACACACTGATGTTTTATTGACTGAGGCAAATCATTTATGTAAAGAAGGAACAATAATGGCCCCAAGATACTACCTTGTGGTACACCACAGCAATTAGTCCGTGCTTCAGAATCAAAATCTTCTAAAGTGTTACTTAATTTGTTCAGTTTTGTTATCCTCGTTACCTGTTTTCTGTCAGTTAGATATGATTGAAACCATTCTTTTGCTGGACCTCTGATACCGTATCTTTCAAGTTTTTCTAGAAGCCGCGTATGATCAACACGATCGAACGCCTTACTTAAGTCTAAAAGTAATGCACAAGTAGGTATTTTATCATTAATATTCGTCATCATTGCTTTCACTAGCGTAAATATTGCCAAAGTCGTCGATTTATTTTGTCTAAACCCGTATTGCTGGTCAACAAGAATGTTGTGTTTAATAAGGAATTTCATCACTCGCCTGTACATAATTTTTTCAAAATTTTTTGATATTATGGGAGAAAGAGCGATAGGTCGATAATTGTCAACATCTGATTTAGACCCTTTTTTGTATAGCGGCTTTATCAAAGACAGTTTTAGCCTATCAGGAAAGCGGCCCTGTTCTAAGGATAAATTGACAATGTGAGCCAATGGTGATGCTATATGTTGAGATATTTTTTTAACGAGCTCGGTTGTGATGTTATCATACCCAGCCGATTTCGTGTTTTTTAAAGACATTATGATACGATATATTTCAGAGGCGTTAGTGGGTTCTATAAATATGCTTTTATCATTTGATTCTATTTTATGTATGTCAGTTTTGTTATTTTTAAGAGTAGAGCAATTATCATTATTATTAGAAATGTCAACAAAGTGATTATTAAATTTATTAGCAATGTCAGATCCAGATGTCAACGTTATACTACCATCAATAATTTTACTGATATATTCCCTAGAAGGTTCGTTACCCATGTTCCGCTTCACAACATCCCACGTGGCTTTAATTTTACTACGAGAAAAAGTTATGTGTCTTTCATTACACAAGGACTGTAAGTTATTCATGCACTTTCGTAATAATTTAGAATACGTTTTGTACTTACTCTTATTTTCATTATTTTTATTTAAGTAATACTTGTACCTTAATGACCGCTTAGTATTACAACATTTCTTTATGCCTTTTGTTATCCATTTAGGTTTACCACTATTATGTTTAATTTTAACTCTAATACAAGGAAAACATAGATTATAAAATAATGTCAACAAATCATGAAACTTGTCAAAGGCTTCATTAGTATCTGTTATATCATGGATTTCACTAAAGCTTAAGCAGCTGATGTAATCCACGAATTTTGAGACGTTCTCTTTATTTAAATCATTTATAGTCATGAAAGAGTAATCCACTCCCATTCGGTTTGAAGTTTCCTGTTCAATTTTGACTAATTGCGCTGTGTTATGATCAGACAGGTACAAATTATACGTCTTACCAGTGACATTATGAATGTTACTGATAATGCTTATATCAATCCCAATCCTTATATCAAAACTGGAGCACATTGGAGTTCGTGGTTTGGCATTAAATATATTTAAGGATTATCTGACCGGTCGTACCCAGGCAGTCAAAATTGATACTGTGGTGAGTGAGGACGAAGAAATCAAATATGGAGTCCCGCAAGGGAGTATTCTTGGACCCACATTGTTTATAATTTACATCAATGATTTGTGCAAGATGAGACTAAAGAACTGTGAAGTTTTTACTTATGCGGATGACACAGCACTCTTAGTGTATGGGAAAAACTGGGAGGAGGCTAAGACAGGCCGAGAGTAATCTGAGGGAAGTCATGCTGTGGTTATCTTCTAATCTACTTACGTTGAATGTGGATAAATCGAAATATATTCGTTTTTATCTCCCCAACACCTCAGCGCCATCATTAGAGACTATAACACTTACTGCCCACAATTGCGACAGATCAACAATAACTTGTTGTTGTCCACCGTTATTGAATGTTGCCTCTATAAAGTATCTTGGTGTTATAGTTGATGAACGATTAGACTGGCGTCCACAAGTGGAGACACTCACTGGACGTGTCAGAAAACTACTCTACGTGTTTAAGAATCTTCGCCACTCTGCAGACCGTACGTTATTGAGTACAGTCTATCTTGCATTAGGTCAATCAATATTGGGTTATTGTGTTCCTGTGTGGGGTGGAACTTACAAAACTTTGTTGCTGAAATTGGAGAGGGCACAAAGGTCCATTGTCAAGGTCATACATGATAAGCCGCGCTATTATTCTACCACAGAACTATATAAGGATTGCAAGGTGTTGACGGTGCGACAGCTTTTTATTCTCCGCACGATGCTCCGGCGACATTCACTACTTCCCCTAAATAAGGAAGGTTTAAATAAACGAAGTGGTGCACTTGTTTGCCCCTCTGTGCAATGTAGAACAGCTTTCGCACAGCGACAATACAACGCATTGAGTTCCAGGCTTTACAATAAAATTAACAAAAGGATCTCACTATACAAATTAAATAAGCACAATTTCAAAGAGAAATTAACTGATTGGTTAAAGTTGTTGAGTTATGATGAGACTGAGAAACTTATTGAAATAGTAAAATAAAACTTAGTCTTTGAATTTTTGAATAACATATTATCACGAAACTTACACATTTTTTTTTCTTTTTGGGTAAAATGCTAATTATTATGTAAAATTGTTATGTGTAAAATTTTAGCACAAAAAAAAAAAAAAAAAAGCTTGTAATAAGGCGGTGAAATGTATAAGACATCTAAAACGGCCGTCCACCGACTACCCAAGATACGAGCACGTCTCAGTTTGGGAGTCGTAGTCTTAATTTAAAATGCCTCTGTACATTCACCTCACTAAAATAGATGAATAATTTTGTTTCTTGTAACGATTTTGTACTTTTTTTGAAGAATAAAAAATTATTATTATTATTATTCCATATTAATGCTCGTGATTGTACTAACTAGATTTTGCCAGTCATTATTGTCTATGCTAGCTCGAGCCTTTTTAGGCATTATTGGAATATGTTGAATCTTCTGAGCCATCTTCAAATAAACGCGGAACTGTTGTTTGGATATTCAAGTATAATAAAATTGTGAATGTGTATACTTATAGAGGTATGAGGAACAGGGTGTAACTCTATAGAAAAGGGAGGATCCTCCGACCAGACGGGTGTTGTGCCTGGCGGGCAACTGCCCGATGATTCATGTCGGGATGTTGTGTCTATGCTAGTTGCGCGGTAAACTCTGCTTGCGAGATGCAGGATTTGTGTGACGCCAGTATGACGCGTTGTTCTCATGTGGCGTTGTAGATACCGCTACATCTCTCTCCCCCGGAGACCGGAGGTTGAATATTGGGCTGAGTCTTGTATCTTGCGATGCTTGCCAGGCAAGCTGAGGTTCCAGTGAGTCGGGGTGGCGCTGCGTTATGCTGCAGTGCGTCGGATGTGGTACAGCGCCGGGTTGAGGCTGACTGCTGGCGTCGACCAGGAGAGGGCTATTTAAGGCTCTGCTTGTGAACCGGCTGAAAGTGCAGTATGCTGTGCCGAGGTTGCTGATAAGGCTGAGGGTGATGACCGGTCGCTGCATGCTGGTGGTCAGGATACCCGTTGAAGCCATGGATGCTGGCTGGCTGGGTGACTCACCGCTCTAAAGCTTGCGGGAGTGATGATGATGACGTCACGATGGAGTAGGTGCTCGAAGGCTGCGCTGACGTTGACGTTGAGTAATTAGAGTAATAGACACACACTCGCATTCGTTGGCAACTGATTTTTTTTGATAAATTCAATCATTAGAGTATATGGCATGATAGCTTAGCGGTTATCATACGTCAGTAAGCGCGTTTATGCTAAGCGAACCGTGGGTTCGACGCGCGGTAATATTTTTTTTTTATAATTAAGTACTCGAATAATCACGCAATTGATTATAGTTCCGTGTCATGTTCGTCTTGGTCACATAATTCGTAAAACTTTATGATTATACCCACAACAATCTAAATAACTACACACATCAAAAGTGTCTAGGGATCAACATATATTTTTGCAATAACTTTTCTCCTGATTGATATTAATTAAAATTTTCTTTAAGGATTCATCAAATAAAGTGTTTTCGTTTGTCACAGTAACGATAAACCAAGTCACCTTTGCATTAATAAAGAAATTTGCCATTTTCCTAATAAAGGGATTTTTGACATTTGAACCACTAACACAAAAGTTCGAAAAAAAGACTGAAATAACAGTTTTCTTTAAAATTTTATTGGGTAACTTAAACAATTAATAATCCGTGTTTCTACCGCGAACACTAACAACACAAGAACATCGGTTTGGCATACTCAAAATGAGTTCATCCAAATCACGCTGTGGAATGGCCGCCCATGTTCGTTGCAACAACAAAAAAAGGTCTTCTTGCGACTGGATACCCTCCATATTCGGCAGAGCTCTTCTCTGTAGCATATCCCATGCATGCTCAATCGGGTTCAAGTCTGGCGACTGAGCAGGCCAGGGCAGGACATTGATGTTAGCTGCGGCGAGAGTCTGTCTTACAACTCTTGCGGTGTGCGGTCGTGCATTATCATGCATTAACTGAAATAAGGGACCGATTTGCACTTGTAGAGGAACGATGACGTCTGATACAATCGTCTCAGCATAAATTTGAGCGTTGAGGTTGCCTCTGATCCAAATCAACTCAGTTCTTCCGCCGATCCAAATACCCGCCCATACCATGATGGTTCCACCACTATAAGGATGGACTTCCTGGCAGGATTTTAATCGCTGTTGGCGTCCAGGGGTTCTCCAGTGTCGTATACGTCTTGTATCCGGTCTCATACCAAAACGAGACTCATCAGAAAAGCACACGAAACGCCATTGTTCTTCTGCCCAATTTCTGTGTTCAAGAGCCCATTGATATCGAATCCTACGATTGTGCATTGCTATAGGTGGTACCCGTAGCGGTCTTCGGGAATGAAGGTTCACTTCATGCAAGCGGTTTCTGACTGTTTGGTCGCTAATTAAGTTCCCTGAAGAGTGATGAAGCCTCACGGCTAACATCATGGCGGTTATTGTTGGAGCTCTTCGAGTTAAGATTTGAATGTATCGGTCTTGTCTCCGTGTGGTGCAGCGATACCGTCCTCCATGGCGCTCAGCCACGGTACCAGTGCTTCGGTAACGTGTCCAAAGTCGACTGATAACACTCTGACTTGTATTCAGAGCTAAAGCCACAGTACGTTGCCGGGAACCAGCTTCTATCATTCCCACGGCTCTGAGCATTTCTTCCCTGCTTAAATGACGTCGCCGCTCCATAATAACGTTGGTTTTAATCAGTAGTAGGGAAACCGTAGCACTAATAATGTCTTCAATGCGTTGTATGTTTTTATAGGGAAAATATTGACAGCTGATTTTCATCTTTTACTCGAATTTGATTCACAGTTCCTGATTCAAATTATGAAATGCACCAAAAAGGATCCATATAAATTTATAAAATCATAAATTTATTACAAAGCCACATCTCAATCTCAAGAAATCCGCATAAAAATGCTTGATCCCTAGACACTTTTGATGTGTGTAAATTATAATAGCGAAAACATACGTGTTGTGACGCCATCTGACGCAGTGTTAGCCAATCAAAACTCGTAATTTGACGTAGTCCTGAACAGATTCGTTTGATTGGTGTATCCCGAGTCACGACACAACACGACACAGTAATGTGTCTCTGCCTTAAGGTAGACAGATGCAGTTAACTTACGACTTATTTACCGCGACTAAATAGAACGTTGTTGGTTCTTGGTTGGTTGATAATTTGATATTGTGGGTTAGTGACGTATGTTTAATCTTAATTCAAATTCAATTCAAATTCTTCTTAATTTTTTTTTTTTCATATGAAAGAGCTCAGTCATTCACAATTTTTTTTTCTTTTTAGGGTTCCGTACCAAAATGGTAAAACGGAACCCTTATGGTGAGACTAAGTCTGTCTGTCTGTCACAGCTGGATATCTCAAGAATTACTTATGCTATCAACTTGAAATTTGGAATAGTTTTAGATGACGTTTGCCCAACTATTTTGCAAATAAGAAAGAAATAAAACTATATGTATATTTTTTGCAACAGGGACTGAAAGGGGGTCTGAAAAATACTAGGGCATGTGGGGTATCATATGAAAGAGCGCAGTTTGCAAATTCTCATACATTTTTTTTATAGGCCAAAATATTTTATATTTTGGCCTATAAATATTTTGGCCAAGTGCGTGTCGGGCCACGCACAGTTTAGGGTTCCGTAGTAGCCCGCTATCACAATGTAGTACGATTCTGTTGTTCTTTATTCAGATATAAAAAAAAAATGTTTTTCAATGCAAGTCTTTACCCGTTGTAAACAAGCAACTACTTCATCTTATTAGTCACTTTACAGGATGAATGCTAAGGATTTTGTATTTGGTACAAAATTATCCAACACCCAAGTTCAACGACTATTACGGCTAAACTAATAAAGTTATCTTAACCGCTATAATTTTCCTTTAAAGTTCATGAAATGCACTGTCATCGTCGTAAATGGAGCATTAAATCGAAAAATAATTTTAGCAACCCCCAAGTTATTTTAGAAGACCTATTCAACGATACCCCACACGATGGGGTAGACGACGAAAAAAATATTCATCCCCACTGCACATATGTAGGGGAGCTACCCTGAAAAAAAATATTTTCCAAAATTTTATTTTACCACTTTGTCGGCGTAATCAATATACACACTCCTACAAAATTACAGCTTTCTAGTACTAACGGTCTCTTATCAAAACCTCCGACAGCCAAGTTCTCAATAATTAAAGGCGCACAAAAATTGAAACCCTGACTCCTAAACTAGGAATACCTGTGACTTAGGAGACAGTGTTCTACTGTTCAGTGTTACTAGATCCCTATGGAAATTAAGAGCTGGTACGCTGATATTACACAAAAAGAATATACTAATTATGTTGTGATTTAATTTAAAGGAACATTTGGAAAGCAAAATAACAGTAAAAAGTTAAATAAAAAGTAAAATGACTGTGTGGTTGATTCTGTGTGTGACTCGGAATCGTGTGTGTTGTTTGCGTTGTGTGAGTGTGTGAGAGACTGGGAAACGTGTGTATTTTGTGTTGGGTTATATACTTTGGCTTCTCATATCACATGAGAGCCCAAGCACACATGTAAAAGGGCACGCCGCGATAGCGGCGATAAGACCCCTCTTTGAGGAGTTTCTAGAGAGGCGCCACGGTGCCCTCACCTACCGCCTGACGCAGGTCCTCACCGGACATGGAAGTTTCGGGAGGTTCCTGCACATCATCAGGCGGGAGGAAACGCCCGGGTGTCACCATTGCCAGGATCGTCCAGAGGACACGGTGGAGCACACGGTGGAGGTCTGCCCCGCTTGGGCGGAGCACCGCCGTATCCTCGTAGAGGCGATCGGCAGCGGCGGCGACCTCTCGCGTCCGGCCCTGGTGCAAGCCATGGTCCGGGGCGAGAGGGAGTGGGAGGCAGTCACCTCCTTCTGCGAAGCAGTCATGCTAGCGAAGGAGGTGGCGGGACGGCTCAGGGAGAGAGCCTCCCGGCCCAGCCGCCGCGGGAGACGCTCCGGGCGTCGGGAGCCGCGTGACGACTCCCGGCCTCCGTAGGCGCGGGCTTAGAGTAATGGGTAGCTCACCGTCCGATCAGGACCAGGCCCGTGCCGGACGACGCGTACGTGTTCCACGCGCGCCTCAAAGAGATGTCAGCATCGAGGAGGGGCCCCATAGGGCGGAAGCCTGCCGGGTCAGAGGGATTGTCCGAAATGTTACCGCTGGCCCGGAACATAAAGGGCTAAGGAAGGAACATGGGTGGGTTTTAGTCAGTAAGAGTCTGACACTCCCTTCCGCTCCACCCAGAGCGGGAGGGGTCATTTGATGATTACCCATCCGAAAAAAAAAAAACCACATGTGAATGTGGAGGTGTCGAGTCTATGTCTGAGTTAGTACGAGCTTGGTGTCTTTTGTTGTATTAAAGATGTCGGTGATTGTATTACATGTTTTCTATGGAATGTTGCGAGTTATGTCAGAGTGGTCAGTAGTTCCTCAGTAGTCTAGGATGTACAGCATGTTCTTCAGCTTAGTCTTTGCTTCGTGTTTGCTTAACCTTGCAATTAGTGTGGACTTTAATGTTTTTGTAAACAAGAGAGCTCAGCACATACAGCTGCCTTTTGGCGAAGGTAGTTCTATGACTAGGAGTTGGGCAAACTATTCTTTGGCCACGTTTACTTGAATCTGGAGGTGGTACTTGGTTATGTTTCCAGAGAGTGGTTCTAAGGACAAATAACTGTCTCACAGTTAAAAGTTTGAGCTCGGTGTATAGCTGATTAGTCGGGTAGCGAAAGGGCTTTTGCAACATAACCTTAAGTACTGCCCTTTGCGTGCGCTTCACTTCGAGGAATTTAGTTTTGGCCGATCCACCCCAAGCTGGAATACAATAGCCGATGATGGACTGGCAAAGTGCAGTGTAAACCATTTTTAGGGTCTCGTCCGCAGAATGCCTTAAAGACTTAGGCTCAACTCACACCAAAAGAGCGTCGAAGAGCGGCGAAGCGGAACGTTGTTTCAGTGTCATTGAATTTTAACTTTATTTTCATTACTATAATACTTATTATCGCACGAGAAACTCGAACGAGTCGCTCGGATGCCAGCGGCGCCGCTGGAATTCCGGCGAATTGCCTTCTCTACCGAGCGGTTGCGATAATAAGTATTATAGTAATGAAAATAAAGTTAAAATTCATATGACACTGAAACTGCGCTCCGCTTCGACGCTCTTTTGGTGTGATTTGAGCCTTAAAGAGGTGAATGGTTTTCCTGACTTTACTAGCAGTAGTATCTATATGCCTGTTCCATTTCAGACCATCATCGATCATCACGCCCAAATATTTGACAGATGTTACTGAGGGGAGCGCCAGGCAAGAGCAGGACGAGGTGTCCAGCCAGGTGTGAGCTCTAATCGAGTATATGTTTGGAGGTTTAGTACTAGCCTAAATAGAAAACGGGATGTAGGTGGTTTTTTGTAGGTTCAGAGTAAGTAGATTTTTGTGGAGCCATTCCATGACAATTCGCAGGGATTCTTCAGCATTATTTTTCACTTCAGCCCAGTTCTTCCCATGTACTACAATGGTTGTATACAATATTTTAAGTTTAATGGTCGTAGTTTCCTGATTACCTGCTTTCCTTCAATAAATTGTTCTGTAAGAGAAAATAAACTGTTTTAACAAGACGTTTATTTATAAAATTATAACGAATGAACATTTTGAAATCACATAAAAACATTAATCAGGAAACTGCACCACTATGGAATCCGGAACGCCTCTCTGGATCTTCTTACTTAAGTGATAGGATTCAGAGACTTGATGTTAACGGAAAAAGGTCACCCGGATCTGTAGTAAGAATGGCGTCCCCCAGGGCTCAATTCTTATTTATCTACTATATAAAAATAAGTCGGGTTTTCCTTCCTGACGCTATAACTCCAGAACGCACGAACCGATTTCCACGGTTTTGCATTCGTTGGAAAGGTCTCGGGCTCCGTGAGGTTTGTAGGAGTAGGGTAGGAGTAGGGTAGGGGTAGGGTAGGACACCACGCGAACGATAGCGCCGGGCAGCTAGAAATAATTTATATGGCAAAACAACGTTTGCCGGATAGTGCTAGTTATTTATATAAATGACTTGCCTTACCTCATAAGGGATAAACATGATATAGTGTTGTTTGCAGATGACACTTCACTTTTATTTAAACTCAAACGTCAGCAGCTGGTTACTGACAATGTAAATAACGCCCTTGCAATAGTAGTTAACTGGTTTAATATCAATAATCTACTTCTTAACGAAAAAAAAAACGAAATGTATTAAGTTTACGATACAAGTAGAAACTAGTGTTCTCACTAAGGATGAAGAGTTGAAACCCGAAGATACCACAGTTTTCTTAGGCATAACGTTGGATACCAAGCTTCAATGGGGCCCCCATATAGATAAATTGTCAAAAAAGCTTAGCTCTGCAGCATACGCCGTTAGGAAAATTCGTGATTTAACTGATTTAGAGACAGCCCGTTTAATTTACTTTAGTTATTTTCATAGTGTGATGTCGTACGGTATTCTGTCGTGGGGAAATGCCGCCGATAGTCAGACAATATTTTATTTTACAAAAAAGGGCAATTCATTCCATTTATAAATGAAGTCCCAGACACTCCCTCAGAGACAAATTTAAAGAGATTAATATAATGACTGTGCCTTCTCAGTACATTTATGATAATCTTTTGTATGCACATAAAAATATTAATCTGTTTAAAAAATACAGTGATATCCATAACATAAATACTAGGAACAAACACAAATTTGTTGTTCCTACAACAAGGCTCAAGAAAATAGGTGGCTTGTTTAGACGTTTTTATAATAAACTTCCTAGCCACATTCAAGAACTAAGTCTTAATAAATTCAAATATTTTATAAAGCCCTATGCCAGAAAGTCTAGTATACTGTAAAAGACTATATTATTGAGGACAGAAAGGCTTGGGATTGAGCTGCTCCAATAATAGGTTTAGACAGTGAATGTCGTTTTTTTTTTTTTTTTTTTTTTTTACACTTTAATTTTTTTTTTACTTCTTGGTTGAGCTGCACAGTTACTGACAAATGCGTACACTGACTGGACAGGTCTACTCAATCTGTGTGGTTCTTTCCTCAAAAGATCATTTCAGACACCAATCTACATGGTCTTCAAAGATTATGTCCGGATTTTTTATATACACATTGACATTGATGAATTTTATATGTTAAACAATGACATGAATATTTATTTTTATTTTTTTTATTTTATTATTGTGAATGTGAGGACTATGTGGGTCATTTCTTTTTTTTCTGTTTTCCTTAGTTAATTTTAATCATGATCTGGCAGTTATTTACGCGGCCTACCCAAATGTCCTTTCTTTGGTATTGTTCGTCGAATCGTTGAGGTCCTTAAGTTCTGAGATGAGCTGCACGATTTTTGACAAATGCGTGCACTGATTGGACAGGTCCGCTCAATCTGTGTGGTTCTTTCCTCAAAAGACCATTTCAGACACCAATCTTTTCTGACCAAGATTTTGTCTGGACCTTAAAAGAGACTGTGACCTCCGAGTTTGTTTCGGCCTTTCTTCTCAGAATAGTCAGATAGGAAACGCCGAGCTCATCTAGTTTAAACAAATATAATTGACGAGTAAAAGGGTTTGTACAAACCTACTTAAAATAAATCATTTATCACGCAATTGAAAACTAAAATCTGGATCGAATTGCCGATGGTATTTGTGAATATGTTGTAATGTAATGTGTATGATGGTGTGACGTTGTGTTGGCAGGGACCTGGCGGCGCGCAACTGCCTGGTGGGTGAGAACCACCTAGTGAAGGTGGCGGACTTCGGGCTGGCGCGGCTCATGCGCGACGACACGTACACGGCGCACGCGGGCGCCAAGTTCCCCATAAAGTGGACGGCGCCGGAGGGGCTCGCCTACAACACCTTCAGCACCAAGTCTGACGTGTGGGCCTTCGGCATCCTGCTGTGGGAGATCGCCACCTACGGCCTGTCGCCCTACCCTGGCGTGGACCTGGCTGACGTGTACCACATGCTCGAGAAGGTACCTCCACTCACTACAGCGTGATTACGATCGCGTGATACATATTTACCAATAGTATTCATTATCATAAACAGACGGTCATCACATTGTTTGTGGCGCGTCAACAATTAAAAACTGAACGCTGTTGACACATTCTCCTTACGTAAACAAACCAAACTAATTAAAAAAAAAATAATTTCAATAGTTTATTAAAATAATATTTGAAAAATAAAAAAAAAACAAACGAAACCGCGTCCCGTGCCCAACAACTCCCATTAGTTTAACAAAGTGTGTTAGTTTCAAAACAACATAGTACTATACGTTTTTGCATTTCATAGAATGGAAACTGCTTCGGTAGTTTAATAAACATGTTGCGTAACACGCTCCCATTGTGACGGAGAGGAGGCGCTCGTCCCCGCCCGCGCGGGTCGGGCGCCCGCGCGGGCGGGGCTAGCAGTGCGTGGCGTCCGTGCACAGGTGCTTCTTGCAGAGCGTGCACTGCGGCCGGCTCACGGCGATACGCGAGAAGATCTCGGACGCCGATAGCTCCTTGCTGAGCTTGCTGCACATAGAGTACGATACTGTCTTCTTGGAGAAGTCCTTGGCGGGCACGCACGTGCGCGCGCGCACTGGCCCGATCTCCTGGCCCGTCTCCACTGCAATACACGCTCACGTTACATACACACACACACATGAGGCTCACACGGTACAGTCGGACACTCACCTAGCTTGGCGGATTCGGAGGTGATGACGATGCACAGGAACGCCATGCCGGGAATGTAGCAGTCGATATTGGGGACCTGCGCAGAGGGGCGGATTAGTGGCGAGCGGCAGACGCGGGCGCAGCGGATCAGAAGGCGGGGAGGCAATCATTCACCGTTATGTTGGCGTAGTCGGGATGGTCGGGGTCCCAGCAGCCGGGATGGTCGAACGACAGGCAGTTGTAGCACTGGATGCCCTTCGTGGTCGGCGACACGAACTTCTTGGGCTTCATTTTTTTGTGCTTACCTGGAAATAATGACACTCACTTTAAACTGTGCTCCATCTGTAAGGAGTTACTAGTTGCCACTATTCTTACAAACAAAAAA
Source organism: Oligia strigilis (assembly GCA_951800025.1). Classification (NCBI taxonomy): domain Eukaryota; kingdom Metazoa; phylum Arthropoda; class Insecta; order Lepidoptera; family Noctuidae; genus Oligia; species Oligia strigilis. The sequence goes on along the minus strand of OX637540.1, from coordinate 30,505,208 downwards.
CTATTCATGATGTTACGTTAATTGATTTTTGAAAATGTCCCCAATTTTATTAAAAAAATAAACCATCCAATTAAGGTAAAACGTTTGTTATGGCACTAGTTTTTAGGTGAGGTATCTTACCCAGTACGGCGACGGAGAAGAGCAGGAAAAATACGATGGTGTTCTTGAGTGCGATCATGTTTGCGTTGGCGTGCGGTTGCGACTGTGCCGAGGAAGTGGCGCGCGCCGCGTTTATACCCGCCGCACGACGAGCGCGCGCGGCACAGGGTGATCGCCCGCGCGCACGCGCCGCTCCGCCGGGCGGACAGCAGGCACGGAGCCACGCGCCTCGCTTAGCCCGGACAAACCCTGACTAGTTTCGGAAAACAGTAAATTTGAAGGTTATCGTCAGCCGGCGCGGCGGCAGGCTGCTTCCTCGGCCCTGTTTACTAAACACTCGCGTCCACAATGTACTTTCATTAGTGTAAACGGATGCTAGTATTTCCGCGATGGAATGTAGCCCAATGTTCTCACAAACTATATTGTTGTTAACTAATCCACGTCCTTACTGTTCGTACTTAGGGAAAATAGGTCAAGTTTGCAGGACGATGTTCCTCCGGTGTTGATGAAGCAACGTCCTATAATTAGTTTTTTCCTCAATTCTCATTAAATAACCGATTACCATCTTATAACAAAATAAGTTAATGTAAGTAGAATATTGCATCCCGCTGTATATAGTAGCGGTGACAAGAGACGTATTTGTTTGTGTATATTTGTAAGCTAATTGTTTATATGAGAGTACACTAACGCCTCAGTTATGCGCACACACCTGCCGACCCCCCCCCCGCCCGGCGCGCCCCGCGCGCCCCGCGCTCACGCAACGCACCCCTCGTACGATTCATTGCCATTTAGTAGTTATATACCATTAGCGTGCCCACCGTGCCCACCGTGCTCCCACATTACAGTCTAGTTTCAATAGAATGTCGTCAGTGGCAGAACTTTGTCGCGGCGTGGTGAGTGCTCCGTGTTCTGTTCCTCGCTTATTTAGTCCTGAGCGCTTGGTTTAGGTTTCTGAAATGTTCAATTATATGATATGGGGTCCGTTATCCGAAAATTTGACAACCAGTTTTACCAAGGGGTAATTTATTACGTATATATTTACTACGTATTACCCAATAACACTTTTAACGTGGGTTGTGGAGGTCAGATAGTCAGTCGTTTCATGTAAAATACTGGTATCCAGCTGCGTCCGGTTCGACTGGCAGCCGACCCCGATATTTGGGAAAAGGCTCGGCAGATATGATGTTATAGGGTCATACTGAAGTGCTTAACGAGGGCTGCTTTGCATTGTATATGTTACCGGCCAAACCCGATTTTAGGATGAACTAGTTTCGCCTAGGCCAAACCAGTTCTCCCTACACGGGTTGCATGGTTGCGGTCGGTCGATAGGTGACGTAAGATGCAAGAGCGAGCGAAGAGCATCCCGAGGTTAGGTTTGGTTAGGTTAATTTATACCCTTTACACAGAAATAGGAGCTCCGCTAAGTGGGGCTCCGTCGACATAGGATGCAAGAGCGAGCGAATTAGAATACTGGCCTAGGCGAAACTAGTTCATCCTAAAACCGGGTTTGGCCGGTAACACATACAAGAAATTAGAAAGCTTTTAAAGCGGTACTATGGAAAAGAAAAAAAACCAAAATGCAGCAAGTAGATCATGAGATATTTAGCAGTGGAACTGTACACAGCGCAGGTCTGACTGTGGCCACTCCACGTTTATTGATTGAGTTGGGAGGGAATATACCTAAATCGAACAAAGATAGACGAATAAGGAAAAAGCTCTTGCAGCAGCGCCAACGTGGCAGAGTTACTTGTTACCATGCTGGCTAGCATGCTGGCAGCTTGGAACCACAGAACAATACTCTTGCAGCAGCGCCAACGTGGCAGAGTTACTTGTTACCATGCTGGCTAGCATGCTGGCAGCTTGGAACCACAGAACAATACTCTTGCAGCAGCGCCAACGTGGCAGAGTTACTTGTTACCATGCTGGCTAGCATGCTGGCAGCTTGGAACCACAGAACAATACTCCTCCTCCTCCTCCTAGCGGAGAGATAGCCAAACGAAAAATACACTGTTGCAATTTTAATATATATAATGATGATACTGGGAGATGGTGTGACTAACAAACACACACATAAAATAATTGTCTCAAAATATTGGACATTAGACAACAAAAATAAAAATTAGGCCTAAACCAAGTGCAACGAGTCTGTAATGATTTGTTAAACGGTCCTGAAATGTGTTTTTTTTTTCATTTAATGGGAATTTGTTATTTTTGCTTTGGTAACACTTTCATTCAAATGTCTGTCAGCGCGACTGCCTGTTTCAGTTTCGGATTTGGCTTTTGCAATAAAATAAAATTCTGGTTGTTTCGCTAGTGAGCATAAGCACTGTTTATAGTTTGGACCCATGATTATTATTGTGAATAGTGAACTGAACTCAAAACTCTTGTTGTGTACCTGGATGTCTAGTGACTAGGACAGAAAAGTGTTGATTCTCAGCCTAAATGACTTTGATTTTGATTTTAATATATAATATATATTTATATAATATATATTTTAATATAGTAAGTGTTTCATTTGAACGTATTTCTGTGTTTTCTAAAAGAATAAACAGTTTTTTTTTTAACTTTAATATCACCGAGTTACTTTTCATTCATATTCCTATTGCAGGTAAAAATCTGGAAATTTTAGGCGTATAATTTATTGTTTACTACTTAATGTGTTTTTAATAATTATGTAATTGTTTAAAAAAAGCATTAATAGCAAACAATAATTTATACGACATTGTAAAAATTCCAACACAATAATAGTATGTTAGAGATCCATCTACCATATTTAGCCGTAACTATAGGTAATAGTTTTTGTTAGCTGACAAATAGATGGCGACTTGTGCTGTTAACACAAAATGAAGAGAGCTTCCTGTCTATTACCCTGCATTATATTGTAGTCTGTGCTTGTTACCCTAGTTAACCCGCTGCTCGTACAGAAAACGCTTCATTTATAGAAAATTATATTGAATTTCAAAGATCATTGATTAAAAAAATAAAATCGTTTTATTGTAAAATTCAGCCTCTCTTATTTATAATATTGTAAAGTATTTTTACAAGATTAACTTTGTATTGTCATGACAATACAAAGTTAATCAATACAATAGTTAATCTTGTAAAAATAATTTTACAAGATTAAATTAAGACAAAACAAACACAAAATTAAACAAAATTATTACAAAAATATTTTTACATTATTAACTTTGTATTGAGAGATAATAAGATGATTCATAAGTGTAAAGTGGCTACAAATTATCACACTAATATTATAAAGGCGAAAGTTTGTGAGCGTGTGTGTGTGTTACTTCTTCACGCTCAAACGGCTTGACCAATTTTGATAAAGTTTTGTATGGAGGTAGCTGACAGCCTGGATTAACATATAGGCTACTTTTTATTCCGATATTCCCACGGGATCGACATTTACGTGGGTGAAACCGCGGGGCGCAGCTAGTCTAAAATATTTATTTGCTTTGACCGTGATGAAGTGGCCACCGATCACCATGTCATGTTTAAGCGTTGTCGTTTCTCTAAGATCGATACGTGAAGTAATACATCCTTCATGGATGTATTACTTGCTTGAAAAGTAAAATTCAGCCAGAAAAGTTTTTTTTTTTTTTTTTGAGAGTGGGATTTCATCAAATGACTCCTCCCGCTAATAATGTAATCCGCGCTTCTGTTGCGATTGTACTTCCTAAACATGTAATACTCACATAATATTATATGAGAAGGTGTTCGTGACGTGGCCGCGTGGGTCGTTGTCGTGTCTTGGGAACATGTTTGTTCATCAATCAATCAAGTCACAACGGCTAAACGGATTTGGATAAAATTTGGCACGACATAGGATACTTTTTATCCTGAATCTAGAACTTTCGCGTGGTACATTTTTGATAAAAGATGTCGTTTTAGTTGTTTCTACTCGGGTGAAGCTGCGAGTAAAAGCTAGTTTTAACAAAGATAATCTTTTGGAAACGGAAACTGAAATACTAGTCAAACTCAAACTCAAAGCATTTATTTCAATTAAACCTTGTACAGGCACTTTTGAATTGTCAAAATTAAATAGTCTGTCAGTTAATCAGAAAGCTGAAGCTAGTTGCCCATTCCAAAACGTATATCTCTATGGAGAAGAACGGAAAAGAAACTTTATGGACACTCTTTTAAATCAAGATATTCCAAAATCCTGGGTACATTATTCTTGTTGCTTCTATATGTGAGAACAATGTAAAAAAAGACAAATGAGGAAACAATTCAAAATATAAGATTAAAAATAAGCCTTGGCAGTTAAGAGATGACCAGTCACAACCGACGGCGCCCGTTCACGAACATGACGCATAGATCAGCACCATCCAGCTCAACCATTTAGTAGGGAACCGAATGATCCAACACACGCGCTACCATCGGTGAAACATTTAAGTGAGCATGACACGTTCTCAACTACCATGCTCTTTCAAGTCAACATAAAAAAAATCGTAATAATCAGAAACATTGTTCTTACATTTACAAAATTTAAAAAATGCTTCTAAATTATACAAACCTAGTTTGCAATTTATTTAAGAGGTTAATAGAATTTTACTACCAAACAGGAAGAGATATTTAATATTGAAGTATTCAACGAATAACGTTGCAACCTTCTTAGTAATAAAAAAAAGCAATTGGCGGGAAATCATTTGTCAATTGTTTTTTATCACGCATCAAAGTTCTATGTACGCAACGAAAATGGAATTAAGTCGAAAAGATTTTAGAGCGATGATTTTTTACGATTTTAAAAGTTCTCTCTCTCCGCAAGACTGTGCCACTCGTCTTCAAAATACTTTTGGGAGAGAAGCACCTTGTTTGAGCACCGTGAGGCGATGGTTTGCTGAATTTGAGAGAGGTCGAGTTTCTTTACATGACGAATTTCGTGAAGGGCGGCCTTCAACTGCCGTCAACGAGAATAATGTGGCTACTGTTAAGCGGCTAATTGAAGAAAACCCGCGGATTACCTATGAGACAATTCGAGGACTATTGGGGATTGGTATGAGACAAATTCAGAAAATTTTACACGAAGAATTGAAAGCTCGGAAACTTTGTTGTCGTTGGATCCCTCATGAACTGACAGCGGAGCAGAAGCGGGCTCGCGTGGAATGGTGCTCACAGATGCTACTGAAGTACGACCACGGACATTCTAATGCTGTTTATGACATTGTCACAGGAGACGAAACGTGGATTTATTGTTTTGAACCCGAAAAAAAACAGCAATCTTGTGAATGGGTGTTTAATAATGAGAACAGGCCAACAAAACTAAGGCAGGCGAGAAACGTTGGTAAAAACATGATTGCGTTTTTTTTCTCAGCTACGGGTCCCATCTGTACAATTCCACTTGAAGATCAAAAGAGTGTTAATGCCGAGTGGTATTCTACCATTTGTTTACCCAGGGTGTTAGAAAAAGTTCGCGAAAGACGACCCAAAAGCCGCGTTCTCCTACATCATGACAACGCTTCTTCACACACGGCCAACAAAACAAAGTCATTTTTAGCTTCCGAAAAAGTACAACTCGTCACCCATCCTGCGCATAGCCCCGACCTAGCACCCTGTGATTTTTGTATTTTCCTCAAAATCAAAGAATTGATGAGAGGTTTCACATTTACCAACTCCGAAGAGGCAGTGATAGCGTTCAATCAACACGTAGAAAACATGCCTTCAGATCTGTGGTCCTCCTGTTTTAAAAAATGGTTCGATCGCATGAAAAAAATTTTAAAATGTAAAGGAGAGTATTTTGAAAAGCAATAAACATAAAATTTTGGTTATAACATGTTGTTTTTTTAAGTTACGCAAAACTTATAGTGTGACCTACGTACAAACCTAGTTTGCAATTTATTTAAGAGGTTAATAGAATTTTACTACCAAACAGGAAGAGATATTTAATATTGAAGTATTCAACGAATAAAACTTGATTATGTTCGTAAGGTCAGAAACACTAAAAAAGGAAAAGGGAAGCACCTCTTCCAAATATTGAAATTTTAACTAGTGAGCCCAAGTGCCTGTGGAGCAGGACCAGCATTAACCCAAGTATTTTTATATACGATACAATCATGCATCTGGTAATATGCTTGTCTACATAGTGTGCATTTAAAGCATGTTGTAAATTTCTTCTCATTTAATTGAAGAATATCGAGTGGTATTTTTATTATAACATTTTACACAGTAACCCATATAAGAAGTTTTTACTTTAGACAATATGAAACGCGGTTGATCTAATTTGTCCCTATTTCTAGTGTTAAAATTACAAGAGAGCAAGTTTACCTAGTCCGTAATGCTCAAGTTTCAAGAGCAGTGTTTCGTAATTCACGCAATCAAATGCCTTGGATAGGTCGCATAAAATGCCTATTGCATCTTGTGCCTCTTCCCATGCGTTAAAGATGTCTTTTAATAAGGTGACACCGGCGTCGGTTGTACAACGTCCTTTGGTGAAACCATACTGTTGATCGTGTAGGATGTTATTACGATTAAAATGGTTGAGCATTTGATTTAACATTACTTTTTCAAACAGCTTGCTGAAAACGGGCAAAACCGATACGGGCCTATAATTATTAGTGTCTTTGCTGTCCCCAGATTTGAAAAGTGGAATAACTTTACTGAACTTCATTAAATCCGGGACAACCCCTTGATCTACACACAAATCTATATACAGGGTGATTGGAAGATGGGTGCAAAGCTTTAAGGCGAAGATAGTACAGGCAATTCAGAACCATTTAAGCCATGTTTTTCTTAGACGAAGTCTCACCACTTTTTTTTTTACCAATTTCTTAAGATTTTTTTCGAAAATTCCCAAAGTTTTAACTAAACTACTTATTTATGGCCAAATTGAATGATAAACGAATTCATTTTTATTGCATTTAATTAAAGTAATGTGTAAGCAATCTAGCAAAACATGTTTTAGGCCTCTGTGTCGTTAGACATTTTTTTTACAGACATTTAAAGTTCATAAAACATTTTAAAATTCATAAATATTTTTTGTAAACCTTATTTAAAAAAAAACCGGAGCGTGCTTTTTTTGTTCAAACCTTTTTGAAAACATGCTTGATAATCGCTTTTTCTATTGAGGTAACATTTACGCGGATATCTTACAAATTATTGAAATTAGGACCTATAAACCAATTTGAGGGAGAAATTTTAAATTTTTGGCAGACTAAATAGAACAACATTTGAATTTAATTTATTTATGTTTCATGTTCAAAATGTTGTCCGTGATTTCTAATACAAGCACGGCTCCGTCTTCTCACTTCTGTTGTTGTTATATTCAACATCATCTTCAGTTTCATTGTTTCAAACTCTGAACTCATTCTCTCTATCAGTTCTTCTCTCGTGTTTATTTCCACATTCGTATACACTAGCTCCTTGGCCCGACCTCACACGAAAAAGTCCAGCAGGGTCAGATCTGGTGAGCGAGCGGGCCAAGGGATGAGTCCATCTCTGCCAATCCAGCTGTCAGGAAAACAATTATTTAAGTGTTCCCTTACATTTAACATCCAATGCGTTGGACAGCCGTTTTGCTGAAAGATGACTGTACTGTCTCTTGCGAATATCGGGACACCGGTTTCCTCTATCAGCTCTGGTAAATCCACTTGTAGAAAGTGCAAATCATTTTCACCATTGAAAGTCTCCGGTAAGAAGTGGGGCCCAATCAACGTCCTGCAAATTACTCCAGCCCAAACATTGACAGAGAATTTCCTCTGAAACGACACCTGCTTCTTAAAATGTGGATTGTTGTCTTTGGCGGCCCATTCATGAAGGCTTTCATCCGTCCACAAGATTGATTTCAAATTAAAATTTTCTAGGGAGGGCATTACAAACTTTCATAACCCACACAACACATGGGGAACACTTAAATAATTGCTTTCCTGACAGCTGGATTGGCAGAGATGGACCCATCCCTTGGCCCGCTCGCTCACCAGATCTGACCCTGCTGGACTTTTTCGTGTGGGGCCGGGCCAAGGAGCTGGTGTATACGAATGTTGAAATAAATACGAGACTTCGAAGAGCTGACAGAGAGAATGAATTCAGAGTTTGAAACAATGAAGCTGGAGATGATGTTGAAAATAACAACAACAGAAGTGAGAAGACGGAGCCGTGCTTGTATTAGGAATCACGGACAACATTTTGACCATGAAACATAAATAAATTTAATTCAAATGCTGTTTTATTTAGACTGCCTAAAATTTAAAATTTCTCCCTTAAATTGGTTTTTAGGTTCTAATTTCAATAATTTGTAAGATATCTGCGTAAATTTACCTCAAAAGAAAGAGCGATGATCAAGCATGTTTTCAAAAAGGTTTGAACAAAAAAAGCACGCTCCGTTATTTTTAAAATAAGGTTTACAAAAAGTATTTATGAATTTTAAAATTTGTTATGAACTTTATCTGTAAAAAAAATGTCTAACGACACAGAGGCCTAAGACATGTTTTGCTAGATTGCTTACACATTACTTTAATTAAATACAATAAAAATGAATTCGTTTATCATTCAATTTGGCCATAAATAAATAGTTTAGTTAAAACTTTAGGAATTTTTTAAAAAAATCTTAAGAAATTGGTAAAAAAAAAGTAGTAAGACTTCGTCTAAGACAACCATGGCTTAAATGGTTCTAAATTGTCTGTACTATCTTCGCCTTAAAGCTTTGCACCCATCTTCCAATCACCCTGTATATTATATCCTTCTTATTCCGATTATGAAACATCTTTTAAATTTGTCTAATATTGGAGAAGGAAATAGATGAGACCCAAACCTCGAATTATGACTTTTTACTTAGTATTTTTCAAAAGTCTCTCCGACCGTATTTCCTCTTGAGTTTGGCCCCCGCCACAAAATCTTGGCTACATTCTCTATTTTAGAATCTACTTATATAAAACTGATTTTATAACTCGACTCAATAAGCCCCTAATTTGAATTCAGGAGTAGTCAAACATTATTAACTACTTACCTAGATACACTTAAGTTCTGGACAACTATTAAATTGGTAATTAAAGGTTATTTACGATGATTATGACTAGATGGGCTGCGATTCCATCAGTGTATGTCAAACAAGTAAATAAACTTAGCACACTAATTGCGTAACCTCAATCTGAATCATTTTGAAGGACATTGCTAATCCATTGCTTTTTAGGTTCGCAAATTTGTCTGCTCAACACCGTAAGTAACGCAATGAATGTTGTTAAAATGTTGTCAAAATAAAGGCATTGCTACTGTTAGTGTGTTACGCAATTACCCCGAAATCTCTATTTGGTTTGGTATATGTATATGCCATTTAAAATCCCCATTACTTAAAAATTATTACCTATGCAAATTGAGTTGATGAGCTATTATGTATGTTTTAACGACTACTTTTCTAGTCTCAGTTGCCCAACTACTAACCCTGAAGTTTGTAGCGTCAACAGAGGTCAACAGCTAGCGGTTTGCAAACTATGTACCATTCATTGTACACGATCGATTTTGATTGAACACGTGGTTTACTTCCCAGCAAAAATGAGCGATATAACATATTATCTACACGCCTGTTTCTCCGAAAGGTTAGGCAGAGGTGTACCCTATAGTACACCAACATTTCGCCAGTAATGTTCAAGTCCCATGTAATAGGGGGCGAGCCTAATGCGATTAACCGGACGCAAATCCAGACTCCGGGCTGATATTTCGAAGTTCTTAGTAGAAAAACGCAATAACACTTTAGTCGTGGGTTCGATTCCCAGGTATGGCTACCACCTGGGAGTCGAGCCCCAGCATCCCCTCATGCTCAGCAGTGGCGGTTGCGACGCTACTAGGTTCTCAACCTTATTTTGCCCACCGCCCACTTTGAGAATATATTTTTCTAGTTCCTCATTTTTTTTACTTCTGTCGCGAATCTAAAACGGCTATTGCCACGATTATAAAACTTGTAATAATAAATAGGATATACATATACCTATTTTTTTTTTCTCCGGGTATTCTACTACTCCCCTAAAAGTCTGTTATACGCCCACGAGGGGGCGTTATCGCCCAGATTGAGAACCTTATGAGCTTGACCAACGAGGCCAAAGAAAAAACTACAATTTTGGTTTTCACTTAAGTACCCCAGTCAATTTCACTTTGTCATGTTTTCTCTATTCGTTTGTGATCCTCTCTACAAACCGTCTTATAAATAACTATGTATTATTTATTATCCTTATCCAAGTAGGTGTTAAGAGCAAATGTTGTTTTCGGTTTGTCTTCACCCAGACTTAGAGCCTGTGTCATGTGGTCGTTAAAAATTATTATCGGTGATCTTGAATCTTGCCAAGAATTAATTTCAGTTTATTTAATTGTAGGTATTTATCTGTAATATTACCGCTTCGGATGTGTTCGGCTGTCCTCGGGATGTACTCGGTTTTAATGCATATATCCGATATGTCAGTGAGTGATGGCAAAGTATGCTGTTTGTGTTTTGTTTTCACTTCTGTCGGCACTCCCGGAGTGCCACATTTTTTTGTTGTTTTTGGCCTTATAAAAGAACAAAGGGGTCTTTTCATGTATCTGTCTCCAAAGGGTACGTAGGTACTTTTCCTCCCAGTCTTCTGCGACTCGTTTTAAATTGTCAAGCCATCAGTTGCTTCACCTAACCGCGACACAACTCGCTGGCACTATTTAATTGCCATGCGCAATAGAACGCCTGCACTCGACAGGAATGACAAACTTATTCGAAGGTTTTCCTCTTGACGCTCTTGTTTACCTACCTATATACTTACTATCTATATGTATGTAGGTATTGTGTATCTTAACAGACAACTTTTAAATTGACGTGTGCAATGAGGTTTAAATATTTTTTGACTGACCGACTTCTTGACAATTCAAAAGTGCCTGTAAATTGAAATAAATGCTTTGAGTTTGAGTTATGATCGATTCATCAAAACTACCGTTTTAAAGATTAAACTTTGATTATAAGTTTACTAGCTGTGCCCCGCAATTCCATCCGCCCGCGCCGTTTAATTAAAAGAAATCGGATTATTTATTAAGTACCTACATACCTACTTCGTTGTCGCTTGCGTTCTTTTAGACTTTTTTTTCTTTTGGCTCGGCCTCTTAGGGTCATAGCGTGACGTTTTAAACGGAATTGGGCTATCACATGCAAAAATAATGTTTCATATCCGACTATGAATTCCAGAGATTAACGCGTTCAAACAAACAAACTCTTCAGCTTTATCATATCTACTTATTATGTTTGATTTGTGTACAAATAGAATAAGATCATTTTGTAAACTATTGTAACAACCTTTGTAGTACTAAAGACTTGAAACATCAAAAAATCGGAATAGATTTAACTTTTTTATGCACGATATTAGTTAATCGTTATGGAACTCCCGAGTTCCGAATCGAATCGAGTTAGATTAACATTAGTGTTAGTTTGACACTAATTGATGCTAATTCATGGCAAATCTGTGTCAAATTGTGACTGATCGAGTCGAATCCGATTTGATGCAAACTCGGAGACGCTGTGCTTACTTTCCAATCATCTTTTCTTTGGTGAACCTTTTATCTGTACCTTTACTGTAACGTGTTTCTGGCAAATAAATTACTTTGACTTTTAGTAGGTATAGTCAGCCTTAAAAAGATGTCACACATCGACAAGAATTCATTAGATTGGTTACAATTTGTGTTCCAAAATACTGAATCAATGTGTACTTAGCTAAAATTAAGTACCCATCATCTTTCTAGCCTTTTCCCAACTATGGAATAAACAACAGTGCAACTATGCGTGGGGTCGGCTTCCGGCCGGCTCCGAGTCTAACCGGATGCAGCTGAATATTAGTATTTTACATGATGACTGCCTAACTGACCCCTTGGTAATATTGTCAAACTTTCGGGCTTCTGAAAACCCGTAACGACTGTCACGAATGATATTCGAGACCAACGGCATAACGTGCTTTCCGAAGCACGAAGGGGTCTCAGTGTCATACAATATTATGGAATAAAGATTGAAGACCCTTAAATAAATTCCTGTCGAAGTGTCGATGTTTAGATCTTTTTGAAGCTGACTGCTAACTCGTGATTAGTAGGAGTAGGTGTGTTTATAATAATAAATCTCACGTAATTATGTAATTAAAAGTATGATATGGGTCATATTCAAAATAATTGTATATTTACTACTGTCTTAATGTCCAACCCAATTATTTTCATAACGAGATGCAACTGACTAGAATTTCATAAACAAACAGATAAAATATTTATTTGAGCTTAATAAAAAACAGCGAAACATTTGGTAAACCTAAACAATTCATTTAAAAAAATTAAACCAGACATTGCGTAGGATCCGTTTCATACAAGTATTCTATGTCCACGTCTTTAACGGTAAACTAAAAAAAATAATTTAATTAACCATTCCTACACAAAAGTTAAAAAAAAAATATATTCAGAGAATATTGTTTAAACTTTCAACACTTTACTAAACAAAATATAAAATACTATTTAGTGTACTCCAAATTTAATTTATTAATGAGTGTCCTGATTTTGCACATATCTGTTATTCTTCTCTGTTATGCTATTTTAACATTATTTCCATGGCAATAAAGAAATTTGAAATACTGGCAAAATTAGTTCACTAGCTGTTACTACACGACGCGTAAGAATAAACGCTTTGCCATTTTGTTCATTAAAGTTTTTCAGCTCGTTTCGTTGTCGAAGAAAATTAGACTTTTAAAAGTAAATATTCAATGTGAGTCGTTTACAGTAGCGGTAAGTACTTACTGTTTTATTACTCATACTAGGAAAGGGCTGTATTGTGATATTTGTTATAACTCTAAAATATTCGTATAATCATGTGAATTGGTGTGGAAATAAATAGATTTGTAGGATAGACACGTGCAATTAATTCATATACGTTATTTTATCTGTCACTTTTTTCCGTTACGTAACAGATATGAATGATTAGGCGTTATTCACATTGTCTCATGTATGAATTAATGAAAATAAAATATTAATAGGTACTTAGTGCACCGCAGCAGGTTAGCCAAAACATTTTTTTTTACTTACTTAAATTTATTTGAAGTATGTAAAGTTTGCGTATATTGTGCCATGTATTGCATTGCTGTGCCATGTATTGTCTGTGTGTGCATGTTTTACTGCGTATCCTCAGTCCTCACTGCTTGAGCCTTTTATACTAACCGCGCAGCCTCGCCGAGGCGTACCCAGCCTCTCGTCGGCCGTCTCAGTATGAGTTAAGGGGGATGCGCCAAGGTAGCCCGCGAAATTCAAATTGACTCAGGTTTTTTGCAATTTACAGGTCAGTGTAAAGTTGTATGTTGATTAAAATATGATTCACGACCGTAACAAATATGGCTATACATAATTCTAATCATTAGAATCCTTTTGCCTTAATATTAATATCAAAATTTTAGGCTCGGTAGTTTCGGAGATAAGGCATTATGGCAATGATGATGATGAATTTATGGCAATTATACCAACTAAAATACGATCACCAAAATGTTATTTCATTAAGTACCCACCTAGCGACCCACACCGACTTCGCACTCGTAGCCTGTTAAAAACGTGTGCTATTTAAACTTGCCCTAATAATTCCTTTCTGTTATTTTTCTGTTACAATCAATTAATAATATTCATAACTGTTTCCTATCCGTAACTTACAATTATTTTGAATATGACCCATATCAGTAGTAAGAGTAACTAGATTATAAGATTGTATGTTGATTGATTTATAAGCTATATTACTGTAAAGTTTCATCGAAATCCGTTCAGTAGTTTTTGCGTGAAAGAGTAACAAACATCCATCCATCCTCACTTTTTCGCGTTTATAATATTAGTAGGAGTAGGATAGGATTAGTAGGACAAGCAGCGCCTGAGTGCCCCGCGGTTTCACCCGCATAAGTTTCAATCCCGTGGGAATATCAGGATAAAAAGTCCTAATCCAAATACTATGTGTTAATCCTGGTTATAAACTATTTGTGTGCCAAATTTCAGCCAAATCCGTTTAGTAGTTTTTGCGTGAAAGAGTAACTAACATCCACCCGTCCTCACAAACTTTCGCGTTTGTTTACAATATTAGTAGGATAGGTTAAGTAGGAAGTAGGATTAGCATAATCAGCCTATAATGATCCCACTGCTGGGACACAGGCCTCCTCTCCTAAAGAGGGAGTGGGCCGTAATCTAACACGCGGGTTCAGTGCGGGTTGATAGATGGTAAATGTCTTCGAGTTTTGGTTCTAGGACATGCCGGTTTCCTTCACCGTTTTGAGAATAATGGTGTTGAAATAATTTACACAAAGTAAAGCGTCTGTAAACCTAGTGTAAACCTAGAGTTTGGACCCACGACCTACAACTCGTACCTAAGTCGCGGCCGCTGCCACTGGGCTACCATTGCTCGATTTATATAGTATAAATAGTATGTTATGAATAGTAATTACCATCAAAATCGACAGTGTATAGACGACTAGAGTGCTGTAGACCCAGCACAACCTTGGGACTGACCATTGATTAAATAGAAAAACTTCCAGGATAAGCAAACAGAACGACGTAAACTTTTTGATTGATTGCACTGAACTGACATCAGCCATTTATAACTTAGGTTTATAACGATTGGACATAAATAGTAACATACATATTTTTTATTAAACAATCATTATCTACAACATTATTTTTAGTACCTACTTATATGCGAAACCCGAAACACGTGTCTAGTATTTTTATGTAGGTAAAGAATCTTTGTACAAAATTTCAAAACTGTATCACGAAAAATCACAAAGATATTAGATATTAGACCTTGTTAAGTTACCTGTTTGTCCGTACAAAAACATGCTCACCCGCGCCGCTCGCGCCCGGGCCGTGCGCTCATTGATAATAGTACCTAGGTACCTAATCGTTCGGCGCGGAGATTGGATACGCTCGGTGTCCAACTTTTAACCTTTTTTAATTATTTTTGGGACAAAATATAACATGGGGTAAAAATTATTGGAATCGATTCAGTTACTTACATTATTCTGTACAAACTATATTCAGGTTTCGCATATACTAAAAATAACGTTGTATACATGACCCTTTTAAACACTTTCATATAGGTATTATGAACTAAGTATTGAAATTCGCGTACAGTCAGCAACGAAACACACACTGACACCCGTATTCACAAACAATACTTGTCTAAAATCTATTCAAACCTATGTTTCAAATTAATATTATTTCAAGTTAAACAAATATATCAACTTTATTTTAATGGTTATTAAGTTGATTTCAGAGCGATTAACACTATTGAAAAAGTTATAAAAATGTTTGAAGTTGTAGCGTTTAAACTAAACTTTAAGTAGGATTTAAAGTTATTTTTCCTAAAACTATATTTATTTACATTTTTGGCGATCATACATCAAGAATGCAGATTAAGTAAAGTAGCAATACTATGCGAAATAAGGCATTTCTCAATGCGTTCCAAATGACAACAAGCCTTTCACTTTAAATTCATAAATATTAAGACGCATAGTGCCGATCGCCACTCAAGTATTATCTATGAATAGGTTTTTGGAACCCTGTGCGTCCGCGCGCACTGTGAGACCTCATAGAATCTAATGTTTGTGAATACGGATGTGATACTTCTAAATACCTATACCTATAGTTAGTAGTTACCATCTCATTACATAGGCACAATATAATATTCGACACACTGCTTTTCAACATTTCATCTAAATGTTGATTGTTGTATTTGTTGTACAGACGCCAGCACATCAAGCTACTACATCCTGTCAAATGTCTTGATTAGATTATCAACTTTATCGCTAAAGCATGAGGTTCAAAGTTGATAAGTTACCACTACACTTAAAAAGCTTGATTTATACATCTGCTTTTAAGACAAAGCTTCAAGCATTCGTACTAGATAAGTGTCTCTACTCTGTTGACGACATGTAATATTATGACCATGCGTTTTCTCCTGTAAACTGAAGTTATGTTACTAGAGCCGACTGAAATTATTGTTATAGAAGTGTTAAGGACATTATTTTTAAATGACATATGTATTATTATTCCTATTATTTATTTAAGTGAAATAGTCTTTATTTTTTCAAATATTATATGTATAGTATTTACATAATTTATGCTAATACCTATTTAAAATAATAATAATATGTACATTTATATGAAAAAAAAAAATAAGCAAAATTATTTAAGTTGACATTGAACTATTTTTTTTTTTATGGACATTTAAATTATTTCTATTTCTAATCTTAAATTCTTAATGAGTTGACATTGAAAATTTGATTGTACAGTTTCTAGTCTTGAATTCTTAATGAGTTGACACTGAAAAATTTATTGTAGGTAATTTTTTTTTTTGTGTTTTATAATTATGATGATAATTTTGATGATAATGTCGTGCTTGTTAGGTTGTGAGTTATGTTGTTAATTTTTAAATGTGTTCTATTATGGATGTTATTATTTTTATCCTATGTAACTATTCAAACACAATGTAAATTGTTTGTGAATAAAAAAATTGAAATTGGGAAAATTGAACGGTTTCGGGTAGCTTGATGTGCTGGCGTCTGTACCTAAGGAATCTGTAAATAATACCGCCTCGTTGGTCTAGTGGTCCTAAGCGCTACTGCTGAGCATGAGGTCCTGGGGTTTGATTCACAGGTCGGGCAGTGATATTGGGTTTTTCCATCGGAAATTATCGGTAGCAGTCTGTAGTCTGGGTTCGTGCCCGGTTGATGGCAATAGGCTCGTCCCCTTTTATATTGGAGTTTCACATAACTCGCGAAATGTGGGTGTAGGTACTATAGGTACTCCTTTGCCTAACCCTTCAGCGATTACAGGCGTGATATTGATAACAGACACGTTTTTTATATCCTGTGGTTAATAATAATGATTTTAAAACTGAAGTGTTAATCGACTGTTTTGCTGACCGTATCGTCCCTTCCCCACGTCCAATCAACCGCATGACGTCACCTAATAAATAACTCTGTCACAGGGGATTTCCACTTTCATAACTAGGTATCACTTTTATATCATCTATATGATGTTGTTGTTGCGATAACTTGACGAGGTCAAGGCTCAGAGGTTGATAGATGAATTGGAATTGAGTTGGGCGTCGGGACTTTTATTTTATCTATTATGTTATAGAAAGTTTCGTTTATGTAAAAAGTAGTTATTTCAGCGTTTGTTGCTATACCTACGTAGATTCAGCTCTTTTATTTAGGAAATTGATTTCGTACCTACCGACCTAGCTCTCTGGTGTCTCTGATACAATGATTTTCGTAATGTTCATTTTTTATTGGAAAATTGTTTTTGTGAACCATAAATGTGTTTTTTTTTAAATAAATTATTATTAAATTATTTCATCATAAACTCTGTGTTGTATGAAGTTCTGACAACTGGTTCTGCTTATTGATGGGTGTAAAGATTAAAAGCCATCTCAAACAGACTCAAATGTTTTTTTTTTTGTTAGCTAGCCCATCTTGTGTCCCATTACTGCCTAACTTTTTCCTTGAACGTTTCTTTTTTTTGTGCGATCTCTGGCCATATTGGCCCGGCAAACATGATTAGATCGTCACACCACCTTCGTTGCGGACGTTGCGGTCTACTTCGACGGCGATGTCCTCCATCAGGCGTCCAATATGTGACGATCTTTGCCCAGTGTCCAGGCGCATTTGTGAAACGTGGCGCCAACGTAGATTTTTTGACATATTATTCAATATGTAAAAAATGTAATATCAAAGATAATATATGTTAGGCATAAGTCCTAGAACTAGTAGAACGAGTTTCACGAGGATCTCCTACAGCCAATAGATTCACTACCTATCCATTTTAACACGCGCATTGGTAGTCGCGCCTGGGTGTCGCGTCGAAAACTCGCCTTTAATCCTATAGAGTTGAACGGTCCCAAAAAACCCACGTAAAAATGAGCATGTTTATTTTTAGGCATGCCATAACAGCCTTGGCAAAGCCTAGAGATTGACGCAATATACTTTCAAATAATAACAAAGGCATTAATACGTTTATTTTATGAAAAAATAACGGCCATTTGTATAGCAGTGACAACAGAAGATAATAAAAAGAAACTAACTACTTATATTAATTTATGTTTTTTATTGGACATAGAGAAATCTAATGGTCAAGGCTTGTCTATGTAAGGAAGGTTGTATGTCTGTGACCTGTGCCTTCTCGCCATTCTAAACGATTAAACTAGCATTAAAATATCGTTGGCGCTATGATATGACCATCAACTGCAGCATATCATTACAAACGAAAGCGAAAATTATTTTGCAGTCAGTCTAAAATGCTGTCAATACAACATGCAATTTTTTTAAAACATCCAAACATCGTCACACGCGACGTAGGATCCTCTTAGACAAGGTGAAGCGCAGGTCTACGTGGGGCGGCTATTAATGAGTAAACGAGACTGAGGAACAAGCCACGAAATTTGGAGCCCTATGTCTAGCAATGGACTCCTATAGGCTGATGTTGTTAATGATGAAGACGCTCCTGTAGTACTTATAAGAAATTAGATAGGATTTTACCCATAGTTAAATAACTTTGTAATATATTGTTGCGCGCCACAATTAATGCCTGGTACATGGTGACATTAGTTACCACTAGCGCCATCTAGTATCGAGTAGCAGAACTAGTCGAGTCACGATCGTTCTAGAAAATTCGATACTAGAACTTTGTAGAACTTTCTCGAACTATCGACACCTAGTCGGTCGGGGCCGGTATGTACTCGAACATTCTAGATGTTTCTACAATGGAAGGTTCTCGAACTATCTGCGGCACTATATAAGGCCCCGGCCTTATATAGTGCCGCAGATAGTTCGAGAACGACCGACACACAGTTTGGATAAAGCGACAAGAGCGAAAACATCTAAGCGATCTTCAAGTGCGAATTAAGAGTTATCAGTAGTGTGATTGTGTTCTCTTAATTAGTGTTTTGAGTTGTAATTAGTGTTTTTAAATAAATTGTTATTTTTGGTTATTAAATCGGCAGTTTTTATTGTCACGAACCCGAAGCTCGTAACAATTGGTGTCAGAAGCAAGGATTATGCCGGTTTTACCCAAAGACGACATGGAGGGTATCCGTACCCGGAGTCAACGACAGCAAGAGACGGACCAGAGGCGATTTGGTGGAGCTACGCCACAGAGGTCGGAAGGCCAGCTACCGACTACGGAGGCCGGCCCGTCCACAGCTGCTCCAGCATCATCAGCACCAGATTTGGCTGCTCTGATGATGATGCTGCAGGAGCAAGCTCGCCGACAGGAGGAACAGGCTCGTCGGTTGGAGGAACAGCTCCAGCGGGACAAGGAGGAACAGGCTCGTCGGTTGGAGGAACAGCTGCTGCGTGACAGGGAGGAACAGGCCCGCCGTCAGGAGGAACAGGCCCGCCGTCAGGAGGAACAGGCCCATCGATTGGAAGAACAGCTCAAACGGGATAAGGAGGAGCAGGTGCGCCGCCAGGAAGAGCAAATGTTCCTCATGAAGGACCTTCACGCAACCTTCGGGAAAGACATGAAGGAGGTGAAGGAGAAGGTTGCCCGGCATGACAACCGCCTGTCAGAAGCTGAAACTCAGATCAGCAAGTTTAATGACGTCATTGCTGATGTGAAGCAGGAGTTGGGTAACCTTAAACTTGGGGATGGAATCGCAGCTCCCGTAGCTACAACACCTTCGCTACGTGGATTCAAAGTGCCACCGTTCGACGGAACTTCTTCCTGGTCGGCCTACAAAATCCAGTTTGAGGCTGTCATGAAGGCGAACGGGTGGAATAAAAGTCAGGCCATGACTGCCCTCACCCTAGGCTTGCGTGACCAGGCCTTAACCGTTCTGGAAGCTCTCGGTAAGGAAGTGACTTACGAGCAGCTCCTTGAGGCATTGGAGGCTCGGTATGGCGACGCTCACCTGGAACACGTGTTTCGTGCGCAGCTCAAGGATCGCGTGCAACGCAGTAGCGAAAACCTGCAGCAGTGGGCCCTTGAAGTGGAGAAGCTGGTTCGTAAAGCTTACCAGTCCGTACCTGCGCTTATTGATGGAAACCTGGTGCAGGCATTCATCGACGGCATCCGCGACCTTGAAGTGAGAGTTGCTGTGAGGCTGGGTCACCACGGGACGCTTAAGGACGCCTTGGCCCATGCACTGGAGGTGGAAGCTGTGCGGCAGGATCATCGTTCCCATCGCGTCAGGGAGGTTGCAGCGGCTACAGTTCGCGACCGCAATAAAGGATACAGCCCAAGGTGCTACGGCTGTGGGGAAAGGGGCCACCTTCGATCCAGCTGCCCTAAGCGAACTGCAGAAAGAGAAGACGGCCGATCTCCAGAGGGCAGTGCGGCTAACAGCACCGCCCAGCACCAGCAGCAGGGAAACGAGTAATAGCCAGGACTGCGGGGCGGGTGCTGGCTGAGGTTCAAAGAGCCCCAAGGGTTT
The DNA here is from genome assembly GCA_951800025.1 of Oligia strigilis. Taxonomy (NCBI): domain Eukaryota; kingdom Metazoa; phylum Arthropoda; class Insecta; order Lepidoptera; family Noctuidae; genus Oligia; species Oligia strigilis. The sequence continues at coordinate 30,484,738 of OX637540.1, read as the reverse complement.
CGATCACACAAACCCATGACGGGAACAGCCTAATCATCAAGGGCGAGGTCAACGGAACGCCGTGTAAGCTGACCATAGACACTGGAGCCTCTCGCACGGTTGTCAGTTCCCAACTAATAAGACGGTCCCTTGGGGACTCCGCATACAACCGAGAACGCATTAATTTGGTAACAGCCACCGGTCAGCGCATACCCGTCCATGGAGAGAAGAAGATGGAGTTGAAGCTAGGCAACAGAATCTACCTGCATAATGTCATCGTGGCCGATATAATGGACGATTGCATCCTGGGCCTTGACTTTATGAGGAAGAATTGTTGCGAGATTGACGTCAAGCAAGGCGTTTTGAAATGTGGACAAGAGGAACTTTTCGTGGAAGGGGCGTTACCAGGGAATGTGTACAGCCTTAAGAAGATTGTTCTTCCGCCGAGATCGGAAACTATTGTGCCGGTTAGTCTTCCTCGGAATCCTGGGCAGACTCATCGTTGTGTACTCGTGGAAAGGGTAGACAATGACCTTCCATGGAAAGTGGCACGAACTTTGGTCAGAGCCACCGACATCTCAGGGGTACGTGTGCTGAACCTTTGTGATCAGGAACAGACTATAGAAAAAGGCACACTAGTTGGTACTTGCGAGGAAGTGGATTGGTTGCGTCGATGCCAATATCTATCGACTGGGACCCTCAGCAAGGATGCACAAACGAAAGTGACCACACTCTTAGAAGACTGCCGCAGCGCTCTGTCCCAAAATGAAATGGTCAAGGCGAAGAAGATGTTACTCAAGTACGCCAATGTTTTCTCGTCAAACGATGCTGACATCGGGAAGACTGGTTTAGTTCAACACAAAATAAACACAGGAGAAGAATTGCCTATCCGTCAGCGGCCAAGGAGATTGCCGGTAGCACGCGAAAAGGAAGTGGAAACCATGATTGAGGGAATGGTGAAGGATGGCGTTATTGAACCTTCATCTAGTCCATGGTGTTCACCTGTAGTGCTGGTAAGAAAGAAGGACGGCAGCATGCGGTTTTGTGTTGACTATCGTCGTCTGAATGACGTTACGAAGAAGGACAGCTATCCTTTGCCAAGAATTGATGACACGCTGGACATGCTTACTGGAGTAAAGTGGTTTAGCACGCTGGACCTGAAAAGTGGCTACTGGCAAGTCGAAATTGACCCTAAGGACAAGGAGAAAACTGCATTCTCGACAGGAAAGGGTCTGTGGCAATTTAAAGTTATGCCGTTTGGATTGTGCAATGCTCCGGCAACTTTTGAAAGGTTGATGGAACTTGTACTTACTGGACTAATTGGCGATGCCTGTTTGGTCTACTTGGATGACATCATCATCATAGGCCGCACGTTTGAAGAACATCTTCAAAACCTGGAACGCGTGCTCATGAAGATCCAGAGTGCCAACCTCAAGTTAAGTCCGAAGAAGTGTTCATTATTCAAACGACAAGTTAGCTTTTTGGGATATGTAGTGTCTGAAGAAGGTATCCGCACGGATCCAGAGAAAATCGCCGCTGTCAAGGATTGGCCAGTTCCAAAAGACAAGACGCAGGTCAGAGCATTTTTGGGTTTGTGCTCCTATTATAGGCGATTTGTCAAGAACTTTGCAGACATAGCCAAACCCCTGCATAAGCTAACCGAGGAGAAGCGACATTTCTGCTGGGATGAAAGTTGCGACATCGCATTCCAGGAGCTAAAGGACCGTCTGTGCAAAACACCTATTTTGGGGTACCCTGATGCGGCCAAGGAATTTATAATTGACACAGACGCAAGTGACATAGGACTTGGCGGTGTGTTGTCTCAACGGAATGGTGATCAAGAGGTTGTGATAGCGTACTTCAGCAAGTCGTTGTCAAAGCCGGAAAAGAACTACTGTGTCACGAGACGGGAATTGCTTGCTGTGGTAAAGTCATTGCAGCATTTTAGCAAATATCTTCTGGGGCGGAAATTCCACGTACGAACTGACCATGCTGCACTGAAATGGCTATTGCAGTTCAAAAATCCAGAAGGACAAGTTGCGAGATGGATTGAGCTACTGCAGGAATACGACTTTGTGGTCGAACATCGCAGCGGGAAATCACATGGCAACGCAGATGCATTGTCAAGAAGACCTTGTCCTGAGGACTGCAAGCATTGTACTAGGCAAGAAAGTAAAGAAGTCGTACCTGTGAGGATGCTCAAGACAGACCTCAGCAACGAGTGGAAGGAAAGCCTACAACGTGCACAGCAGGAAGATTCGGACATCAAGCCGATTCTGGCGTGGATGAAGGCCAGAGCTCCTAAGCCCAGGTGGAGTGACGTCTCAGCGATGAGTTCGATCACAAAAAGCTATTGGGCCCAATGGGACAGCCTGGTGATTCAGGATGGAGTCCTGTGCCGTAAATGGGAAAATGCTCGGGGAGACAGCTGTCATTTGCAAATGGTTGTCCCTAAAGCTCAAGTACCGGATGTTCTACAGCTGTACCATAATGGTTGTTCAGGAGGTCATCTGGGAGTAAAACGGACTCTACTGAAGATACGAGAACGGTTTTACTGGGTCCACTGTCGGGACGATGTCGAGGACTGGTGTCGCAAATGTACAAGTTGTGCAGCTGTAAAGGGACCTCAGACTCGTAGTAGAGGTGCATTGAAATTGTACAATGTTGGTGCACCATGGGAGAGGATAGCCCTTGACGTTGCGGGGCCGTTTCCGGTAAGTGAAAGTGGCAACAAGTATTTCATGGTTGTGATGGATTACTTCACCAAGTGGCCGGAAGTCTTCGCCATTCCAAATCAAGAAGCTTCGACAGTTGCAGATAAGTTAGTTCATGAAGTCTTCTGTCGTTTTGGAGTACCTTTAGAGATTCACAGTGATCAAGGAAGGAATTTTGAGTCACAAATATTCCAGGAAACTTGTCGAGTTATGGGTACTCATAAAACAAGAACAACTTCTTACCACCCACAGTCGGATGGAATGGTGGAACGGTTTAATCAGACATTGGAGAGGTACCTAGCCAAAGTTGTGGAAAATCGGCAACGAGATTGGGACAAGCACATACAACCGTTTTTGTTGTCATATCGAAGCGCTGTTCACGAAAGTACATCGGTGACACCCGCTTTCGCAAACTTTGGAAGAGAATTACGGCTGCCTGCAGACCTGATCACCGGAATACCACCTGATGCCCCACGCAGTATAACCGATTATGCGAATGACTTGCGGAACAAAATGAATGACATTTATGAGCACGTCAGACAATCGGGCCAGCAAATGTCTGAAAAGATGAAAACCCGATATGACCGCAAAATGAACAATAAAGGGTTCGACGAAGGTTCACTAGTGTGGTTGCACAATCCAGTCCGCAGCAAAGGGAAATCTCCTAAGCTTCAAGCTAAATGGGACGGACCGTACCGGATTGTGACAAAGATCAATGACGTAACCTACCGGATACAGAAAGGTGCAAGAGGTACTCCTAAGATCGTCCATGTGGACCGACTGGCGCGTTATTATGGGGCTGATAATGCTCGGGACGAGCATGTCTTAGGAGGGGGCAGTGTTGCGCGCCACAATTAATGCCTGGTACATGGTGACATTAGTTACCACTAGCGCCATCTAGTATCGAGTAGCAGAACTAGTCGAGTCACGATCGTTCTAGAAAATTCGATACTAGAACTTTGTAGAACTTTCTCGAACTATCGACACCTAGTCGGTCGGGGCCGGTATGTACTCGAACATTCTAGATGTTTCTACAATGGAAGGTTCTCGAACTATCTGCGGCACTATATAAGGCCCCGGCCTTATATAGTGCCGCAGATAGTTCGAGAACGACCGACACACAGTTTGGATAAAGCGACAAGAGCGAAAACATCTAAGCGATCTTCAAGTGCGAATTAAGAGTTATCAGTAGTGTGATTGTGTTCTCTTAATTAGTGTTTTGAGTTGTAATTAGTGTTTTTAAATAAATTGTTATTTTTGGTTATTAAATCGGCAGTTTTTATTGTCACGAACCCGAAGCTCGTAACAATATGTTTAAACTATTGAGCTGTTGGTTTATTCCAGTTCTTCTCGTATTACCAGACCAATCTTTCCAAACTACCCTCTCATAAAGACCACTATTTTCTCTATAATCATCCTAAAATCTCTCTTCTCTTGTCCACAGCTGCACGTAAAGAAAGTAACATCGAAGATCGTACTCCACGCGAAAGACTTCTCAATTACAGAAGATGGCGTCTCTGTCACGGGTCCTCAGGTGTTCAAGGTGGTCGGAACCAAGCTCAACGACACCTACAACCTGATGACCATCGCCCTGGATGCTGAGATGGAACAGAACCAAAACTACACGCTGTCGATACCGTTCTATGGTAACTTGAAGCAGGGACTGGATGGAACGTATATTAGTACTTATATTAATAAGCAGACGAAGACTAAAGAGTGAGTATTTAAAAGGCTACATACCAAATAAGCTGGAGCAGTCGTGGCCCAGTGGTGACGACCGTGACTTAATTATGAGTTGTAGGTTTGAACCTAGACAGGCGCTTTACATTGTGTAATTTTTATTATCACCACTGCTCTTAAAACGGTGAAGGAAAACATCGCGAGGAAACCGGCATGTCCTAGACCCAAAAATTCGAGGACATGTGAACCAACGTGCTGAGTTTGCCAACCCGCTGGGTCTGCGTGGTGGATTACGACCCATTCCCTCTCGCCGAGAGGAGGCCTGTGTCCTAGCAAGTAGCAGTGGAAACATTATAGGCTGATTCAGATATGAAAGAATCAGGATAAGAATCGACGGGTAAACGGCGTAACACGCTCGCAATTCCAATTTTGACAATTTAGCTATTTTCATTGCGTTATTTAAGTTGTCGAGCAGACGAACTTTTCAAATATATGAAGCAATGCATTACGAATTTCCTTCAACATCCTTCGAATTGTTATCGAAAAGCAAAGACAAGGGTTAGGAAAGGAAAGGGTGCCGATTTTCTTAAACCCTGATTCACGTATTGTAAAAAGGAGGTAAAAAACATACAGCTCTGTGATGGACAGACAGACGGCGTAGCCTTGGTATTAGAGACCCGTTGGAATCCGAGTCCGAAACCCTCAAAACTATAGTGGTATTTAAGGACCACATAGGTCTTTGTCGTAAACGAGCCAAAAACTAGTTTCCAACACTTTCTCGTTAATCAAAACAGCCATTTTACAAGTGGTGTATTAGTGTTTGCCTCCGGTCGTTTTGGATTGCTGTCCCGTCAGATTATGTGAGTAAGGGGAGAGATAGTGCACCTGTGTCTGCGCACACACTTGTGCACTATAATATCTCTCGCGTTTGTGGCTGGTCTCCGCTGAAATTGGCCAAAATTCGGTCTGGAGGACCATTATTATTAATCTTTGGATCAGTAAGTCTTCAGTCTATGTCTGAAAGACAAAACGAGGTGTCTTTTCGTCTGGCTTACTGCCAACATACTTTACAAGGATAAAGGAACGTGACTGTTTGCTTACTAATGAATATATGAGTACCTACTTCCTTCCTTTGTGTGCTGTTTCCACCCAGACGGTTTTTTGCCACTAAACACACTAAGTACCTACTATAGTTTCCCATGTTTGGCAATTGGATTCATAAACCACTGGTCATCAACTTCAGATTATCCCAAAGTCTCATTTAACAACTACCAAGTGTGCACAGGAAGTGTAGACAATTCGCAGGGCAGGGCTTTTGGAGTTTTCCATTAAGACAAAAATTCTTAAAAGTAGCAGTTTCCGTAATTTGTGTCCAGTTCAAATTTAAAATAAATATTGTTTAACATAAACTTACACGGGCACTTATGAAACCTCAGAAGCTAGACCAATTGGTCGTTTTCTATGGACAAGAACCGGCAAGAAACTCCACGGCTACTCTTTTAAAAATATTTTGCTTTACAATATTTTCAAATTAAAGTCGTGAGATTAATGGCAATAGGCTTGGCCCATGCTACCTACATGCGATTTAAAACATAATTGGGGAACTGTGAATTTACAATATACTTCTACATAGGCTCCTTACCTCTTTGGGAACTGCAGGCGTTATGTAGTATCCCTAGATACTTATCGATATTTATCCTCCCCAGATACCTAATAGCAACCCAGTTCGAGGCGATATCAGCCCGCAAAGGGTTCCCGTGCTTCGACGAGCCGGTGTACAAAGCGACCTTTACCATCACCATCGGACATCACAAGGACTTCACCGCTATCTCCAACATGCCACTGGTTAACGCTGTGTCTGAGAAGTGAGTATACTATCAAAGGATTTTAGAGCTCCTGAATAAAGAATCAGATTTTTGTGCACACAGACAGGTTGGCATCATGGCGCAACCTGATACCATGGGTTCAGTACATGATTGTGAAACAATGCGTTGAAATTTTTTTCGGCTATAAAAAATAAACCGGTCAAGTGCGAGTCGGACCCGTGCACCGAAGGCTCCGTACAAATTTGTAGTTATGTAAATAGTTTTTTTTTTGTAATGTAACTACAAATTTACGGTTTTCGGATTTTTCCTTTACTTGTGCTACATGACATTGCTTTTTGCCAAATTTCATAGTTCTAGGTCAATGGGAAGTAGTACGCTATAGGTTTTGATTTCGGAACATAAACGCCCGTATCTTCTAATTGCGTTTACTTACTTAGAAGTTTGATTTTTTCCCTGAGTATTTGACATTAATTTCAACTTGATAACTCCACGCGTTCCTGAGAAAAATGTCTTGACAGACAGACAGACAGACAACGAAGTGATCAGGGTTCCGTTTTTTCTTTTGAGATACGGAACCCTAAAAATTTCTCTTCCATACATTTTGACCGCGTAGGTATTGCACTTTTCTAATCACCGACTGCAAGACTGAATTCGTGGTTACATCCAAGTTACATCATCAGTTTAGCCTTAAGGCTCCTACTCCTACACACATGCTGGCGGGTTTTTGCCGCGCGGGTATGCTGCCGGCATAAATCAGGTGCCATTTCAGCTGTTGTGCAGCTCGTTTGTGCGGCTAGTCCGGGCGGCTCGAATACCCGCCGGCACTGTGTGCAGGAGCCTTTACGCATCCCGCGCTTAGAATCTACAGTACTGATTGTAATATGACAAAACAAGAAGCGCCGATGAAAACCTAAAAATTCATAAACCGAACCACTGAAGGTCCTTGCTTTTTCTTACATGCTGAAGAAAACCACTGAAGGAGAAGTGTTTGGATGAGAAAATTTTTCACGTATTCTGGCTTCTTGTCCCTATGAGTCATATGAAAATTTGAAAGTCTTTTTTCTGTTGTCTGTTTTTTTTTATAAAAACGTAATTTTAATACGAATTTGTGTGATTTCTTTCAGCGCCCTTGAAGACACCTGGCCATGGAGTCAAATCGAGGAAACTTTCAAGTAAGTTGAATAGTGACTTTGGATGAACACTTATTCCTTCAAGAGTTGGTTTATTTGATCCTTGTGTCACCGTCACCAATAGGAATTACCATTGACTCATTAACCAATCAAATGTTTTTAAATAATACAATTATTGACAACCGCATTGGTAACTACAATATGTATTTTATATCCTCCTGAATAGACACCGTATATCCATCTCACTTTTATTCAGGGTCAAATTAAAACTAAATTTTTAACTTAAAAAAATTAAAACGAAGCATTAAAAAAAAATATTGACGTTATGATTTTTTTTTTTGACTCCACAGACATAGGTAATGAGGACACAATTTATAATAATCAAGTAGTTAACTACACTACCAGAGGTTGTAGACCCCAAAAAGTCCTTACGACACTTTTTTTTTTGTTTTATCCTGTTTAGATATCAATACCTATCATGTCTGGGGGGTATCGCTAGCTGTTTAGATATCAATACCTATCATGTCTGGGGGGTATCGCTAGCTGTTTAGATATCAATACCTTTCATGTCTGGGGGGTATCGCTAGCTGATTAAATTTTACCCTGTACCCTATATTATTTGCTCCTTTTCAGGAAACCCAAAGTCGACTTCGTGTGGGACACGTACGCGAAGTCCGTGCCTATGTCAACATACCTGGTAGCCTTCGTAGTGTCCAAGTTCTCGTTCGTCCAGAGCCCCGCCGAGCTGTCCAATACCAAGTTCAGGATCTGGGCCAGGAATGATGCTAGTGATCAGGTATGTTGGAGCTGTATTAATTTACCTAGACTTGCAAGTGTGGCTGCACCAGTGTAACCTTACTACCAAATGCATACGTGTGGAATGCCTGGAAAAGAAAATAACCAGCTGTGCCCTAATGATAAGAGTAGGATTTGGGATGTTGTCAGCTGCGAGTCACTTGAATATATTTTAAAGAAACTTCTTCTTTTCTTTTCAAGAAATCCGTTCAACATCCACTTTCTTATCTTTGTTTGACTGGTAAAGAAAAACTGACTAGTTGAATCAACTAGCTGATGTGAATCTTCTTAAAGACCAGGCAAATCATAAGAGATAAATTCCCTGCCAAAATGATTCGTGTCCTAGCAAACTACAATTTTCTCATCAGCAAACAATTTTCTCAAAACTAACTTACACTTTTTCCTCTCCACAGACAGCCTACGCCGCAGTCACTGGCCCCAAAGCCCTGACGTACTTCGAGAAATGGTTCAACGTGTCGTACCCACTCCCCAAGCAGGACATGATCGCCATCCCCGACTTCGCCGCCGGCGCCATGGAGAACTGGGGCCTCATCACCTACAGGGAGACGGAACTGCTGTATGATGAGAAGCAGTCCTCGTTCTTGAATAAGGAGAGAGTTGCTGAGGTGAGGGTTTATGTAAAACGATTGATGAAATCGGAAATTTTGGCTATAGTATATTTGAAGATAAATAGGTAAATTGATTTGGACTGATATGTCGTTTCGTTTCTGCTTCATTTGTTATGTAGCCAATCGATAACATGACTAATTCTCCCAAAACCAAACTTTTAAAGACCCAAAACTAACTCAGACACTATCACCAGGTCATAGCCCACGAGCTGGCCCACCAGTGGTTTGGCAACCTGGTGACCATGAAGTGGTGGTCAGACTTGTGGCTCAACGAGGGCTTCGCCACGTTCGCGGCCTCCGTGGCCGTGTCGCACGTGGAGCCCTCCTGGAGCGCCGACAAGAGCTACGCGGCCGACAACATGCTGTCCGTGCTCAACCTGGATGCTCTTGAGTCTTCGCATCCTGTAAGTATTATTTCATACTGGCTTTGCAGCTGCAGAACATGGCATGACTTACACATTTATTCTCGGTTCCTAAAAACAAAAACGAATCGTTTTACTTACCAATGGTTGGTAGCATTTTTTATTTAAAATTTAGCCATATACCTTATAATTTCATTGCATAAACATAGATTCTTACGCTAATTCTACCTGTGATAGCTACTTCCATATGGGAAGGTCTACTATGCAAAGCTATGAGGTGTATGCTTCATTATTGGTAAAGATACAAGAGTCTTTATGTTAACCAATAACGATCCGTAAATTATAGAAATCGGCCATAAGAAAGGATTTCTTTTGGGGACTTTGATTCCTCTGAACAACATTCTACCAATCTATCGCATTGGACGCCATGTGGCTGACCGAAATTTTCGAAACAATCAATCAATCAATTTTTAATCTGCTGACTAATTTCATGTAAGTTTTTATCATTAGGTCCTACCTAGTTGACATAAATACTAGGCTCAACAAATCATTAATTAATATCAACATTAACATGATATTAAATGACTTCAGATAGAATTTAGTAGATTTTAGAAATAGGAGGTAAATACGATTAAAAGTCAAGCTAACTGGCGATGAAGATACTTTAACTCCGTAGGGAGCAAAGAAGGACTTCAACTGCCTCTAAAATGGTGGTCTTAGGCAGTTTATTTTTCGATCGTCATTAAGAATGGACCAAGCCATAAGTATACATAATAATAAACAAAAACTTGTGCGGTCGGGGACCCCCGTCAGAAATGTAGAACTGTTCCTTATGTGATACTCTCGCACGCACACACACGTATGTAACCGAATGAGATAGAGAGAGAGAGAAAGTCGCATGAAGCTTATAACGCTTTTTCCTTACATGACTAGTTTTACCAGTCAACTCCTACCGCGAGCCCAGTTAAGAAACTGCGTACCAACAACTAACCGTGACCTTTATTCCCAGGTATCAGTCCCCATCGACGACCCGAAGCGTATCTCGGAGATATTCGACGAGATCTCGTACAGGAAGGGCTCCACGCTCATCAGAATGATGACCATGTTCCTAGGAAGCGACGTCTTTAGAAAGGCTATACACAAGTAAGTTCTTGGACTGAGTTTTTGGTGAAGATATTACATCCATTTCCAATCTCCGAATTTGAAGACGGAATGGGGATAGCAGTATGTTGGTTTTAGCCCAGGTTCGCAGTTGGTGTGTTTTTACCGCGGCAATTCTTTTTCGCGCACTGGATTATCAGATCTCGGTGATGAACCGACAGTTGAAAATCCAACAGTGTGTTTTTTTGACGCGCTGGGATGCTCTTTGTTGGTTTCTCAATGCTCGGCTCAACACCGAGAGTTGAAAATCCAGTGCGTGATACAATTCCGCAGCGATATTTTTACGTCCGTGCGTACGTGGATTTATTGTATAGGATCTGTCTTGTTAGTATGACTCTTAACCGGTTGAATGTAGTAATTACAGAAACAATTAAAAAGCCATTGTGTCTCGCGTGGATAGAGACCCTTTTTAGTTTTAAAAATTCATTTGAAATCAGTAGAGCAGTTCCTATTACTACTGCTATACTGTTTAGTCTACTTTTTGGATATTTGTAGCATTATACATATTATTCGAGGCCTAGCCATGAGATTGACTCTGTTGTTTCCGAAACGTTTCAGGAATATCGACAAATAAATAATTAGATTTTTTGTATCCTATAACATTAAATTCTTTCAAGGACTTTGGAATTGTCATCCAGTCCAACCAAATAACTTATACTTATATAGAGGTATGAGGAACAGGGTGTGAAATTCACTCTACCTCCATATAAAAGCTGATCATCCTACCAGACGGGTGTTGTCTGGTGGGCGACTGCCCGACGATTGATGTCGGGACGTTGTATTTAAAATGCTAGTTGCGCGGTAAACTCTACTTGCGCAATGCAGGTTTTTGTATGACGTCAGTGTGGTGGGTAGTTCGCATGTGGCGATGTAGGTGTCGCCACACTACATAAAGAAAAATTCTGTCCGTTTCCTTATTTGACATAACATAAACTACCGTCTTCTTTCACCCCACAGCTACCTCCTCAAGTACTCCTACAGCAACGCGGAGCAGGATGACCTTTGGCGTGAACTGACAGCTGTCAGCCAAGAGTACGGCGGTTTGACCAGGAACGTCACCGTGAAGGAGGTTATGGACACGTGGACCACGCAGACCGGGTACCCGATACTGACCATCGTCAGGGACTATGAAGACAAGTCGCTTACTATTTTACAGGTGAGGATATCACAACGGTTGTATCGGTTAGGCAGAGGGGTGGGTGGTATTAGAGAAATTTTCTCAATATAATTTCGTTTATTTATTTAGTTAACATAAAAACAAACTAAATTTTCGCATGACTGCATTATAATTATTATTATGGTCATCCCTTGGACATTATAAGTATGACTTGAATTTTTATCATAGGATGTTATGAGGCACCGAAAGTATTCCCAATCTGCTTTAGTCAAATGAAAGTCAAGTGGTATTATGTGAAAATAAGCTCCATCTTAAAATTTTAAGCGCTAGAAATAGAAAAATAAGGTTAAGAAACCTAAAAGCTCGAAATGGTTTTGGAATCAGGGTAGTATTTTTTTATACACACCGAATTGAGATAATTTTCAACTTATGGAACAATAAACTGAATGTCATAGTGAACAAAGTTTAAACTCCATTGCAACCAGAAACTTATCTGGATTTTTTTGTTACAAATGGTCACTCAAAAATCAACTTAGCATACATTATATGTACTAAAGTAGATAACTGATTTCTCTGTGTCTGTTTCCAAATAAATGCTAACCATGCTCCCCCCCCCCCCCAGCGCCGCTACTTCTCCCTGGCAGCGAAGTCCCACACGCGCTCGTCGTGGTGGGTGCCGCTGAGCGTGCTGTGCGAGCCCGAGCTGGGCGGGCCGCGCGCGCCGCTGCAGTGGCTCGCGGCCAGCGAGGGCGTGCGGGACGCGCACAGCTTCCAGCATGGCTCCGGGAGGGACCAGTGGGTGCTGTTCAACCATGACATGATCGGTGAGTGAATAGGTAGCAATGGTTGCAGAGCTTCTTGTGGAAGAAGAGGATCTATGTGGAGGACATATCAAGTTGATTTAATGAAATACAGTCAGGTAATACCTCTTTACAAATCCGGGGACAGTAAAGACACCAATAATTATAGACCCGTATCCGTTTTGCCGGTTTTCAGCAAGGTGTTTGAAAAGATAATGCTCAATCAAATGCTCAATCATTTTAACACGAATAAAATCTTACACGATCAACAGTATGGTTTTACCAAAGGGCGTTGTACGACCGACGCCGGTGTAACTTTATTAAAACACATTTATAATGCGTGAGAAGAGGCCCAAGACGCTATAGGAATCTTTTGTGACCTCTCCAAGGCATTTGATTGCGTCGATCACGAAACCTTGCTTTTGAAACTTGAGCATTACGGATTTAGAAAACTTGCGCTCAGTTTAGTTAGTTCTTATTTAAATGATAGGCAACAACAAGTTCAAATAAATGGTGTCAATTCACTTGGTTTGATAGTAAAAATTGGTGTGCCACAGGGCTCAATATTGGGTCCTTTCCTCTTTTTAGTGTATATTAATGATCTACTCCATTTATTAAAAAATCAACCACAAATGGTGTTATTTGCTGATGACACTTCCTTAATTTTTAAGGTAAATAGACGCGCTACAAATTTTGACGACATAAATAATGCCCTACTGCAGGTTCAAAATTGGTTCACTGCTAATAATTTAGTATTATATGGAAATAAAACTAAGTGCATAAGATTTTCTTTACCAAATGTCAAGGGTAGTGATTGTAAGATAATATTGAATCAAGAGAAACTAGAATTCGTCGATAAAACTGTTTTCCTAGGGATCACGCTCGACTCAAGGCTACAATGGGGTCCTCATTAAAACATCTCTTGCAGGACGGCTAAGTTCAGCAGCTTATGCTGTCAGAAAAATCCGTCAAATTACTGATGTAGATAACGCGAGACTAGTCTATTTTAGTTACTTTCATAGTATCATGTCTTACGGTATTTTACTTTGGGGACGGGCTGCAGACATCGATTCTATTTTTATTCTGCAGAAAAGAGCCATCAGAGCTATATATAATCTCCGCAGGCGCGATTCTCTAAGGGAACTGTTTAAGGAAATTAACATCATGACGGTGCCTTGTCAATATATCTACGAAAACATCATGTATGTAAGGAAAAACTTACATCTTTTTAGTAAAAGAGGTGAAAGATTATGGTGAAAAGATTATGGTCCACTCTTCTCACTAAGAGAAAGCCTGTGTCTCAGCAGTGGGAATATTATAGCATAGTCATGCTATGGAATACCACCAATGTGCCAATGTGTACCAATGTATTCCTTCACCGTTTTAAGAGCGGTGGTGATGAAATTATTTACACAAAGTAAAGCGCCAGATAGGGTTCGAACCCACGACCTTACAACTCGTAAGTCTCGGCCGTTACCACTGGGCCAGCAGTGCTCACGCCAGCCCCGCCCCGCAGCCCCGTACCGCGCGAACTACGACTCGCGCAACTGGCAGCTGCTGACGGCGGCGCTGCGCGGCGGCGCGCACGCACAGCTGCCCGTCATGGGGCGCGTGCAGCTGCTGTCGGACGCCTTCGCGCTGGCGTGGACCAACCATCTGGATTACAATACTGCGCTCAGGTAATTGGACTAAACTTGAATTCAGAATCGTAGATTCTCTTCTTAGAACCTGCACCTTAGTTGCGTAACACACTAAATCATTTTGAAGGATATTGCTAATCCATTGCTTTCATTTCTGAGAAATTTGTCTGCTAAGTAAATAACGCAATGAATGTGGTTGAACTGTCAAAATGAAAGCCATTGCTATTGTTAGAGTGTTAGGTACCTACGCAATTAGCCCGCTGATTCGGACTATTACGAACATTTTAAAACAAAAATTTTCCAAATCGGTCTAGCCGTTCTGACGTTCATTTTTATTGAAGTGAAAAGTTCTTTAGGCGCGTTGCGCATTTTTTTATATGGGAAAAAACCATTGAACTCGCGACACTGTTACCCTAACCGACACCTGTTTTGGGCATTATAAAGACATCAACGCGCGGTACATTTTCTTTAGGAAAAATGACCTTCAAACCTTATTTATAAAATTACTATGCTTTTTCAAGTTTTCACTTCTGTCGGCACTCCTGGAAAGCCACTGTTTTTTTTATTCTCATTCCCCGATGTGTATCGAAGTATTACAAATATTAATAATTGCATATCTAAAGCTACCTAACTGCAATTTGACTTCAATGACTGACTGACCAATGATTTTTTGGCAAGAAAGTGATGATACATTATTCTTTTCCCCTCTCCAGTCTAGCAAGCTACCTTCAACATGAGAAGGAATACCTGCCCCTCTCGACCGGTCTGAAAGCCCTCGCCAAGATCGAGAACGTTCTCAAGCGCACTCCGGACTACGGCGCCTTCCAGAAGTTCGTGAGGAAACTGATCGGCGAGACGTATGAGAAGTCAGGAGGGCTGGCTACGAAGAGGATAATGAATGGAAACGATCTGAATAGTGTTAAGATGCAGGTAAGTTCAGTTTCTGCCGTATTTATTTATTACTAGCTGCGCCCCGCGGTTTCACCCGCTTATGTGTCGATCCCGTGGGAATATCAGGATAAAAAGCCTATGTTAATCCAGGGTGTCGGCTACGTCCATACAAAATTTTATGAAAATTGGTTCAGCCGTTTGAGCGTGAAGAAGTAACGAACGTATAAACATATACACCAAACTTACGCCTTTATAATATTAGTGTGATTGCATCTACTAGGATGTTCACTAATAAAAAATACCCAATACTTAATCGGTTATTGCATTCCACACTTTAGTGGTGGTGACTTGTAATTATTTTATGAGATCTCTTTAGTGGTGGTGACTTGTAATTATTTTATGAGATCTATAGAGCACAACAAAATAGTAAAATAGTCATAGTTCTACTGGAGTGGCGACCGCGTACCGGAAGACGTAGCGTTGGAAGGCCTCCCACAAGGTGGACCGACGACCTTGTGAAGGCCGCAGGAACCCGTTGGATGCGAGAAGCGCAGAACCGGTCGAAGTGGAGGTGCTTGGGGGAGGTCTATGTCCAGCAGTGGACGTCTTTCGGCTGAAATGATAAATGATGAGTCATACTTCTGCCAATAATGGATAGGTTAGAAGAAAAACATTGTGTGGGTCCGTCTATTTTATTCGCGCCACGTGATTTTGTTAGGACGACAAGAACTACTTTTTGTGTAAAATAAATAAGTTTAGGTATACAAGTTCACTTTGTAAGCGAATCAATAATTTGAACTTGTAGGTGACGACAAGTGCATGGGCGTGTCGTATGAAGGTGCCCGGCTGTGAAGAGAACGCCATGGAGCTGTTCCAGCAGTGGATGGACTCCGAAAACCCTGATGAGAATAACCCGTGAGTTGGCTTTTTTATTTATCAAAATAATACTTGTTCAACAATGATGTTAAAGATTTATTTTGGGCGAATTGTAGTGCAACGCCAAGTTCTATTTTATTTTTGAGGAGTATTGGCATATATTTCCGAATTTATTCATTTTGTTTTTTTTCTGGTTGGGTGAAAATAGTTTTTCAGTAAGTACTTACATTCAGTCTGATAACAAGAGTAAGTACATTCAGTCGGATAACAAGAGTAATAAAAAGTTTATTCTGTCTATATTTGTATGTGAATGTTTAATAAAACATCCATTAAATATTTTTGTAGGTGGCATACAAATGCATCCGCATCAATCCGCTGCATTCCGCCATTTTGATTTGATTTGAACAATTTGTTGGATGAAGAAGGAACTTGCAGCCCTAGTCACGTTATATTAATTTAAAAAATAGATTCTAAAATAAAATGATTCTCATTTTCAGTGTTACGTTTAATTTGGGAGCTGGAAACAGAAGTTTGTTTTGTTCGTTATAGTCGTATTACTTATCCAACACTCGACAACCCACAGTATCCCGCTAGACCTGCGCCGCACAGTGTACTGCGTGGGCGTGGCGCGCGGCAGCGTGCTGCACTGGAGGTTCGCGCTGGCGAGGGAGCAGCGCGCCAACGTCGCCGCCGCGAGGGACGCGCTGCTGCAGGCTCTCACGTGTACCAAGGAGATTTGGATATTGGCGCAGTGAGTATATTCCAAGTTCTCTATAATCGGTACTTTTAACTTACAGGAGAATACTTTATGCCTTAGACTATTAACCCGCGCATGTCTAATTAGCAGACACAATAGAAATTCTATTGTTATCGGTACATACCCTGTACACTTGACATGCGTCCAGTCTCAGCGTCATGCCTTGGTAAATAAATACTGCTAAATCACCAAGGTGATCAAAGGATTTAGTGTGGCTGACTGCCCAGCTGCCTTCGTCGAAAGGACGCACATTTTACGCCAATAGAAGTTTTATTTTTGTAGTGGTGAAATTGACACAGTAACATTTCCAATAAAAGATTGGCTTTGCAGCAGAAAAAAAGATAATCCGCTGTTTGTGCCTATATCATCCGACAGGGAACCCTCACTCGGGGAAAGAAAGGTGTCTATTACTGATAATCTTAAATGAACTTTTAAATCACTACTATTAAAAAGCAGAATACAGTTCTATGACTACAGTATTTTTGATAAGTGGCGCTGACATTTAAAACCTCTTTATTTATCCTCCAAAATGACGAGATAGTGCCTTGATACATTGTGTCACACATCTCTGATGGAACCAACACCCTCCTCCCGCAGATACCTGGAGTGGACGATAACGGAAGGCTCGGAGGTGCGGCGCCAGGATGCGGGTGCTGTCATCGCCAACATCATCCGCTCGCCTGTCGGCTACTACGTCGCCAAAGACTTCGTGTACCAGAGGATCGAGGATATCCACAATGCGTGAGTGGATTTTTATAAAATACTTCACAGTTTTGGATGAATTTTAATGCAATACTTATTTTTTTGTCAGTTTCACTAGGATGTTGGGGATTATTGGGGTTGTTGAGGTTTTGGGTGATAATGTATTCAAGGCTCGTACTAAGTATTTGTTACCATAGAGAGAAAATTTAGCTTATGTGTGTATAGTAGTAGTATGTAGTAGGTAGTGCAATGGACGATAACGCCATCACGTATACATGGATTTTGTAGAGGGCATGCTGTTTTATGTCGTTGCTGTTTGGTGCGTCGTAACTCGTAGACTTTTAGAAAGCTAAAAATAGCATTACGTGTTTTGTAGCAATAGCGTGATGGCACGAACTTACTGTTTCCTAGCGCGGGCATATAATGTAATCTTAACTCGGAGGAGTTAAAAATAGGTGTACTAATGCATTCACTTCAATAACCTAAGACTTATGATAATTATTCTGTCATTCGTAGATCTTTGACAGGTATTAATGGTAGTCAGAAAGAAGCCCGAAAGTCTAACAACCAGTTTTACAAAGACAAAGACATTTATTCATCGGTTATGGCAGGTACAAAGTTGGTTGGAATATAAGATAAGTTCAACACATCCGCCGCTAATAGCGGCATACAAATATTTTGTTGTTTTGGAGAAGCCAATTTTTTAGATTTTTTTGTAAAAATTAAATGGTAGCTCTCTTATTATTTCTGGAATATGATATATTTTAATGGACTTATGGTAGCTCTTTCTGTAGTGGAAAGTGCTATTACAAAATTGGACTTTTAACTTGATGGGGTCCCTTTTGGCAAATCTATTGTTTTCGGCTAGTGTAGAGAAAGAGTGAAGTTTTGCCAGAGGGGAGGCAGGGGTGGGGTATCCTTATTATTATCGTTACCCAATAACTGATTGTGGAGGTCAGATAGGCAGTAGCTCCATGTAGAATACTGGTATTCAGCTGCATCCGGTTAGACTGGAAGTCGACCCCAATATACATATGTAGTTGAGAAAAGGCTAGGGGGATGATAATTATTAATATTAATTAATTATTTATAATTCTTTCCAGCTTCAAGGGACAAGGTCGTCGCGTGGGACAAATCATAAAAGTACTGCTGGAACAGTTCACCACGCAGACGGAGCTGGATAACGTAAGTACCGTACCTGAATCTTATCTAGGTACTTAGTTACTATTTATAGATATTGTTGGGGCGTAACTCCCAACAGTCAAAATGTTATGGTTTTGTTATGTAAGGTACGCACTTGTAAGGTGCGTTATGTTATGTTATGTTATGTAAATGAGTAGACGAATGATTTCCCTTGATGGATTTATTGCTACTGAATGTAATTATACAATTGTTCTACTTAAATGCTATGTTGAAGGAATGCACAGCTAAACAATATTGATGTGCATAAAGAAATGTGTGACGTACAAACTACCTCAAAGGTCAATGTACAGCGTAGCTCGTACAGATATGCAAATTTAAGGATAAACAAGTGGAGCTGTACAGCTGTTCTCTGTAAGATCTAGACAAGAATTAGGAATTTCATCCAACCTTCATGGAAAGTATGTTGTGTCTCTCATCTAGTTTCTGTAACATTTTTTTTTCTATGGGCCTAGCTTGACCTCGGTACCTGAATCAAATAATTTGATAGTCTTGTTATTGTAGGGTTTGTAACATCTGTAGATAAAACCTTGCTCTCCAAACTGACAATTATTTTCTATCTACCATAAACAGTTCCTATCCTGGCGCGAGAGGAACTCCAAGTTCCTGGCTGACTCCAAGCTCAGCGTGGAACAAGCCATCGAGAAGGCGAAGGTGAACATCGACTGGATCTCCAAGAACAGACGCGCTGTCATCGACAAGCTGAGGGAGTTCTCCACGTAAGGACCTTGCTTACGACACGCTGCGCGCTGTATGGATTTGTCAGGGGAATATTTTATTTAACGAGTAATTTGCGCCTCGTACTAAGGGCGAAATTCACATTTTGACTTTAGTTTGCCAAATAAAATAAGCGTTTTATATGAATATGAACCTAATTATTATAGAAATAAGGTTCATAATATGCATATACGCGATTGTGATCAAGCGTTTTATAATACAAATATGAACATTTAGAATTTTTTAACAGTTTTTAAATACTTACTCTGCTTGACTAAGTAAGCGATTCGTACCAATATGAACCTTATTCTAACTGAAATAAGGTTTTTTTTATGTAGGTACCTAAATTATAAAAAATGTACCTACCTAACACATGTATTCCCCTGACAAAATATCCAAGACTTAGAGAAAATATCGCACAGAGCGGTGTCCTAATTGGGGCAAGAACATTGGTTGGAGTGTAAAATGCTTCGTTTAGTAGACTTAAGTAGTTAGTTTAAGTAGATATGTATTAATTTGAATGTACTTATGTGGCTGCTTTTTGTCAAAGCCTAAAGTTTCGCTTACAAGGGCAGTTCTTGGCAATTTAGCAATTGACTGCAATGCTACGATTGTATTATACCTAGCAGTTGCCGAGAATTGCGCACTTTAAGTTGCCATGCAAGCGTAGCCTAACAGCTTTTTTATTTGAAGCATGTTTTCGCTTTGTAAGAAATTGCGACAAGCTATCTATTTTTAAGTTAAATGCATAGATTTTTATTGTTTTGTGATTTCTGAGGAAGTAGAAAACTGGCTTTCATCCAATTACCCGATTTACCAACGAAATTGTATTTTTTTTTCTATAAAATAGTATGGAATAGGTTTTAAAAATTAAACATTTATTTGCTTTCTCATGATACTTATTTTGTTAATCATGTAAAAAATATTTAGATTCATTTTCCATTTGCCAAGCCTACTTATATTTTATTTCTAGCATCAATTCGTAGAACAAAATAGTAAATTCCAGTATATTTTAGAACAAAATGTAGTTAGACAAATCGAATTATACAGGGTTAAAATGGTTCAATTGAAATAAGCGAAACTTCACAGACATATTATGGTATTATGTTGCCATCTGAGAGAAATAAAAAATGCTGTTATTTATATTCTATCTATCGAAATACCCATTGAGGTATAGGATTGGGTTGTGGAGGTCAGATAGGCATCGCTCATTGAGCGATAAAATACTGGCATTGATCTGCATCCGGTTAGACTAGAAGCTGACCCCATCATTTAGTTAAGAAGAGGCTAGGCAGATGAGGGTGACCCATCGAGATATACATAGGTACCTACTTGTCATTGCCGATACCCATCGTAGCGTGTGTGAAGTTTAACTGACTTGTACAAATGTGTCCCTGTATAACCTTCAGTTTATTTGTAGTCCCCGCCGTCAGCCTGCTACTCCGTGGAAGGGGCGACCTAACTTCATGTTACAATCTATATTCGCTATACACAATATATCTAGAGAACGAATGAAGCCGTTTGCGTATTACGTACGAAAATAAAATTAAAAGCTTGCCTTTATTGTGCTTTCAAATCTGTGATAATATGACACTTTTGTAATAGAGAGAGACACACTGATATAAGAGAGTAGGTATAACCTAATTTTAGGATAAATCACTCACTTTATCTGTTTTAGCTGAGCTTTGCAATGCTGAAAGATTTTATAGAAACCAAAATAGTAAAAAAACAAACGTTATTCATAGGTAAATGCCATAGAAAAATGTCTTTTGGACAAAATATAAATTGTAAAGTGTTTATGAATACCTAATTATATTTATATTTCGAACTTGGCTGTACACACTACCGAGCATGAGTTGATTTCGAGAAAAAATACTACAAAAATACTTGGTTTGTTTTCGATTACCCTTATTTTTTTATGTTTGATTGTTACCAGTGACCAAATCATAATATATTTTCTATCGTTTTACGCAAGCAGTCTTTGTTTTTGTTTAATTTATATTTATGTCTATAATCTTTAAGTTTTAGATGAATGTTGATAGGAAAATCTAAACAATTATGTTTTGTTTTTATTTTTTTTTAACCCCTGTTTCGTGCTACGATGATTTTAATTCTATTTTAATTTCTAAATAACTATAATAGAATGTTTGAATAAGCACTGTTGGCATAATTTTTTATAGTTATTTATTGTTAATATAATTCCGTCCAGTACAAGTTAATAATGAATATATGAGATGAACCGTTACTTAATTCTTAGAAATAGAATTAAAAAATAAATGTCTAATTATTTTATTGTTTTGTTTTATTTTTATTTAATCGTTTTATTTTCCTAAAGGTTTTTTTTTATTTGCACGAATGCACATATCCAAAGTAAGTACTTGTACCTATATTAACATTTCTTTTTTTAAACCTTTTTTTTTAATAAGCATAGAATTGCGATCGGTAGGTCATTTAATACAAGGATCTTTCAAGCGTAGCCAAAATCGAAGCTAATCACACATGTTTACCAACAGCGCCACCTGTCAATATCACTCTAGCTCCAAAAGATCTTTGGAGCACTGTACCTGTACGTCCAAGAGTGAACAGACTAATGATAAAAGTTTCAGATATTACCTACCTAAAGTCCTCCAGACCGTATTTCGGCCACGGCGGCCAATCTCAACGGAGACTAGCCTTCGGCGCGGGACATATTATAGTGCACAAGTGTGCGCGCAGACACAGGTGCACTCCCTCTTCCCTCACTCTCATTGTCCGATGGGACGGCAATCCGACACGACCGGAGAGTGATCAGGCGCAGGACCAACGGCTTAACGTGCTTTCCGAGGCACGGGGGTATCACACCGCCAACTTCCAAACTCCGGGCTGCTACTAAGAAATTCCTAATGGAAAAACTCAATAACACTTTGCCCGACCCGGGAATTGAACCCGGGACCCCACGCTCAGCAGTCGCGCTTGCGACCACGAGACCAACGGGGCAGTCAAATTTTACCTACCTACCTACCCAAGTACCTACTACTATCGAACTGCCAAGTATAGTCTGCAAATCCCGAGTGCGCGTCATGTCGTGCGCTCATAAAATGCAACAACAATACAGTTCTTCAAGGATCTTTCGGCGCTCGAAGAACGTTGACAGGAAGGCGGTATTGGTACAATCCAATATCCATTCATTTTACCTCTGACTTTGCATCACTGTCAAATCACAGTGATCTTTAATCTCGTGACACTAGGGTTGCTGTTGGGTTGCTGCAACTGTCAAGTTTGTCAAAATCACCGTGATCTTTAAGGTGCAATTCCAAGATGGACCGCAGGCCGGAAATGATTCCAAGCGCGGTGAAGCGTGGCAATGCGGCCGCATTGTCGCCTGCGGTTGCAGTCTGCAGCCCATCTCGGAATTGTACCTTTATTTTTGTTGAAATAAGGTTGCTGTTAGGTTGCAGCTGTCAGAGGTATATAACTGTGAAAAGACTAAAAAAAATTTTGTAATTATATTGTGAAATGAATTTTAAAATAAACTAAATTTCAAGCGTTAGTTCAAAATATCCTTGTATAGCTATAGGTGCCAATATCGAGAAACAAAAGCGGCTTCCAAATATTAATAAATTCTTCTTCCCACGTTCCAGAGAGGGCACCGACATGACCAGACAAGACAGAACTTTACGGCTAAGCCTGACGCGCAGTGCAGCCGCCGTGACCAGCTTGCATGTGATATTTATTGTACTCACTCCCCTGTATATTGTATGAGAAACTATTACTATTTATATCATGATATTGTTGTTTTTCTTTGAGGCCTTCAGGAGTGTAATGTATCGTACTACAAAAGGTAGGTAGGCCTTTGGTGTGGGATGCAACGTGTACCCTTGCGCCATCCTATCTTCCAAGCACGGTGAGATGTGCTGGGGCGGCTGCTGCCGGTGCGGAATACCTCAAACGACGCAAATACTCCAATCTCTTAAACTTATATGTTTGAGCCGTTTGGGGTTGAAACACTAGAGCCATGGGGCCCGAGTGCCCACGTAGTATTTCGAAGCATCGCCAAGCGGTTGGTCGACTCTTCACGTGACCAGAGGGCTGGCCTATTTTTTGGCCAAAGAATCAGCATTGCCATACGACGTGGCAATGCTGCCAGCGTTTTGGGCACGTTTCCTGTTGACAGCGATGCGGACGAATTTTTTGATGCCCTTTGATTATTTCCCCTCCTTTATACTTGTAGATTTTATTATTACTACAAAAGCGTAGTGATTCCCACAACCAGTATCTCGAATTGAACACTGAAAGATAAATATGTGCCCCGATACCAACCAGTTGACATGGCTAATATTTCTGCCACATCAACATATTGTATTTCTGTTACAAACACACTCGCACGACAGAATATACGAAAATGATAAAAAGTGCACCTTGGGCAGTAGGGCCACAATTTTGCTGCACAATTACCTAATATATCTCAGTAACAGCCAACAGCCCAACCCAGGCTAGTCTGAATTTATTATGCCTGGCTGGTTTGTGGCAATACGGTCGTCCCAATTTTAAGGGAATTACATACAACGGCAAAATACGCGTCAGCTTATCCCTTCTGGGTATTGCCTGGTGGCGTGATGTTATGTGTTTATTAGGAACCTTAAATTAATTAAAAAGAAAGAAGATTATTTTGATATATCTATATTGTATAATAAAAACTTCAGTGTATACTTAGGACTACAGTAAATAATACTTTACAAAATGCTTCAATTTCGACGTCAACACAATGGCACCGCGGGTAACTTTAGTATACAATCAATTATATACTTGGACACATCTAAATACATAGTCAAAACACATGACATAAGCAAATGAAGTTTACAGTCAGTACAATTCTGCCCAACCCTTCGTGGAAACAAGGCGTGATGTTGTTAAGTAAATGAAGTTTCTAAAATGGACGCATTATGGGCCTAAAATATTTGAAAAAAATCAGGACATTTATGAGCTATTTTCCCTCCGGATAAGTTTCGTTTTACATAACTGGCTCAAATTCTGTTTCCTTTTTATTTTTTTATTCAGGAAGATATTGCAATCCAGACCCTTTGAAACAGACTCATATCGTCTTCAAATCTGCAATGTTTTACTAATTATGAGCTATGTATTTTAAAAATCGACTCCACAAATATACAAAATTGCAAACGAGCGAGCTTTTAAAATGTATTTAAACCTGTACAAGATAATGGAAGCAATTCACAGTAACTATACATCATCATAAACTATACAATAATATAAACATAAACCTTACAGTATTCAGATCATGACGTTATTAACTAAAACTAATAAGTCACAAAGTTGTATTCATTAAATATAATTGTCATAATATTGTCTCGGTCAACTTAATATCTGGTTGAAATTATCATTTTAAATAAGTCTTTAATACGGAATAGTTTAGAATAGTATTAAAAAAATGAATGGTTAATCGATTTTAATTATTTTACAATGGCATTATCAAATGTTAAAACATCGCGGTATATTTTAGACTCGAGATCAGTCAGATAAAAAAACAATTGCTAAAAAAGCTCAAATTTCTTTTGGGTTGTCATATTTAAAAATGCAATCAAGATGCATTTGAAAAAATAAATGCTGTAATCACAATCAATTTTGGAATAATTATATGTAAATACAAAACATACTAATATCATTTCTAATACACAACCTATACCAATTCTAAAATAATTTCCATATTGTTCGATGCCAATAATATTCTTAAAATAATTTATAAATTGCATCAAAATATTTTTTATACTATTCAACATTTAATATTTACGCTAATGGCAACACTGACAAAGATGGCGGATAATACTAATACAATTGGCACTACTACACACATTTTAAGGCACTTTTCGTGTACTTCAGTATTACAAAATTTGTATAAAACATTTATCTTTTTTTGTAGATATGTAATATTACCAGGTTTCTGAAACGCTTAGCTAACAGACTGTCAAACTCAGGTTAACTTCTTTAACTGGCGGACTGGAAAAAACAGAGCCTTTTAAATCATTTGGTACGAGTTTGATAGTCTACTAAAAGCAAATTTTCAGCAACCGGTGTTTAGTTTTTTTTTATAATATAATACTAAAATTATTATTAATGTCATACTGTGATATTTCAAGTTCTTATGATAGTCAATTCCTATAGATATGTCTGTTATTTATTAATATTCTTTCTAGCGTCGTATAACATTGTGTTCTTATTTTATTACTATTTTAATAATAGAAACAATATGAAACATAATAGTAGCACAATTTATAGCTATCTACTTACCGTATGTTTAAAGGACTTGCTTAGACCAAACTTAATCTATTTGGATTAGCCTGGAACAGGATAAGTAACCGCCCACTCACACATCGACAATTTTTCTTTGCAGATCGTGATTTTATTTGAGTATATGTAAGGATCGTAGCAGGCGTTCTGTAGTATCTGCCTACCCACATGGGACGAAGGCGAGGGGTAATGTCTAGCGATTTAATAGAATTGTTATATTTTTAAGTGATAATAATGACTTTATTCATGTGCTCACAACTCGTAAAGAAATACAACCTGCAGTCTGACCTGCTAGGTGTAGAAGCCATACATTTTGCACAAGTGTTCCTTTAATATCGAAAGTCAGCACTAAGGAAAGATTTTTGAAAATGTATATGAAATGTATATGAATGAAAATGTATAAAGGGGCTAAATGGGAGATGAAACTTTGTACGGAAGTTCGTCATTTTTGCCGATAGGAAATCTCATCGGGCACACGGCCTGTTGGTTTAAAAATCTGAACGTCTATTCATCTTTAACATATCGTCAATCACGGAATTACATGCGAATGGGCTGTAACTCTAATAGAATAACCACTTACTATCCACCACTCGCTAATCCCCATCGCCCACAAACCCAGGCCTGGTACTGACGCGCCTCTTGCGCAGCGTGCCCAGGATGGCCAGCATCTCCTTCACGGCCTCAGGCTGTTCTTCCTTGGCCTTCTTCTCTGTAACTGATCGGTCGGTGGACTTCAGCTGGAACTTACCGCCTTTGATTTGGTCTACTATTGCGTCTATGGCGCCACCTGGGGAGAAAATAAATGCGTTTTTGCAAAATAATCTATAGTTTATTGTCTTCCAGAGAAGCGGCTTTCGCCCTGCGATGGGACAGCAAAGATAGGCCGATAAAGTTTCAATGTGACTGGCTCTTTATACACTTAACATTGGGTCGATACAAAATACGTTCAAACGTAATAGGTAATATATGTTTACTATTGTGCTCTTTGATTTAAAATTTAAGAAAATTAGTATCTGTGGCAAAAGTATTTTCGTTTTAAAACTTCACAATTACTGAGGACCTGTCAGGAATGGTAGGATGCTATACACAAAATTGTAAGTCGAGATGGAATGCAGTAAATTGTCGTTCGAATGTGTACTAAAATGTGGAAACACACAATGAAACAGCTTATTAATATTAAAAAAAAAACACTTCACTCACCACACTCGGCTCCATTCTGCTTGCTCTTCTTCAAGGTGCCACTCTTGTTGGCCAACATGTTGGCCATGTCATCCGTCTGCCCGAACTCGAAGGCTACCGGCGCCGGGGGAGGGGGCGGCGGGGGGGGAGGGGGCGGCATGCAGGGGGGAGGAGGGGGAGGCGGAGGGGCCGCAGGGGCCGGCGGGGGGCAGGGGGGGCCAGTGGTCGTAGGTGTGGGGGGCGGGGTGCGCGGGGGGAGCGGGGAGGGGGCGCGGGCTGCTTCAGTAGGCGCTGCTGGAATTGGTCAAATAATAATAGTGGGATGAGGCTTGTTTAACAAATAACGCACGTTAGAAACTGTATCAGGACTTCAGATGCAATCTAACAACAACTTTTTGTACGACATTGTAATTTAAAATAACTTCTTGTGGGGATTATGGATCCTTACACTCTTTCCCTTAGTTCGTCGCTGCATGTGTTTAGACAAGCGTTTTTGTACAACTGAAGGTAATAAAAAATCTTTTTTTTTTTCTTCCCAAGCCCAGTGTGAATGCAATGCTCCTGACTAGACTATGGCCCACTTTCTGGGGTGTCCAAAGTGTCCTAACTCCTGTACTTTAGCCAGTGGCGTGCATTGCATAAAGGTATAATATAAGTAGTGCCTACCTCGATAAATAACCATAAGCCTGTCAATTACATTTTAGTGTGTGCCCCCCAAAAAATTAAAACCCAAGATGACGGCTGCGAAAATTTTCAAAGTTTTTCGTCATGGGTGTCATGTTCATGGTTTTCGAGGGTGCTGGAGCAGATATTAAAGTCAAAATGAAAATCCAAGATGGCGGCTGTAATTTTTTTTTCTTTATGAATGCCGTTTTAATGGTTTTGAGGGGTGCTGAAGTCGAGTGAGGTCAAAATGAAAA